>PVIC010000618.1:0-22235 GCA_004025085.1 Thryonomys swinderianus | reverse complement strand
AGCAGTCTTGGCTATCCTTTTGCCATTTAGTTTACTGGCCTGATACACAAGTGGTCAGTAAGTGCATAGAGAGTTCAGCAAATAGCTGAATAAATGAGGCAACTCATTATTCCAACACGTGTGTCGACCACCATAACACACTGCATTTACCTCTTATAGCTTTTGATTAACAAACATTCTAAGAAAACAAACTATTTCTTTTTCTAAGCAAGTTATTTATCTTCATAAAAATGGGGCTGTCATACTATTTTCTGGCCATACTTTTTGATTAGCTCCTTCTGGAATATTTTATAGAATTCTCTGAGGTTTTTACTAGCCTATATAATATTGTATCATCAGCTACTTCAACAAGCTAGCTACTTCTCTCCAACTAAAAATTCCATATGCTAGGTACCAATTCCTGAGGCACCCAAGCTTCTTTCTATGAAGGGAATTTGTAAAAATTTCCTCTCTCTGAACCAATTTAAATTCATATGAGAATTTAGTTTCTTGTTCTGTAATTAGCAATAATAATTATATTTGGACATTTAAATGTTCCAAGTGCTTTGTAACAATTATCTTGTTTATCTCTGTGATACTCAGTGGTAACTAGCTAAATAAGCCCCATTTGTTGATTAAAAATAGAGTCAGAAAAATATTTTTGGAGCTGTAAAGAATCATGAATAACTTATTGAAGATTAAAAAGTACATCAAGCTGGGCTTAGTGGCTCACACCTGTAATCCCAGCACTCAGGAGGCAGAGGCAGGAGGATTGCTAAGTTCGAGGCTTGTCTGGGCTACATAGTGAGCTCAGGGCCAGCCTGAACTACAAAGCAAGACCCTGTCTCAAAAAAAAAGTACATCAAGTACTGCATTTTATTTTAAAAATCAGTGAAGACAGATCTGTTTGTCTGTCTTATCAATTGTGTTTGCCATATATTCATTTATGTTTTTTCCATATGATTTTTTTCTGTTGGTATTTTTACATACAAAAATTGAGCATAAGAAGCCTTCATTACCTTATACCTAGAAAAAAAGACCACAGCCTCTGTTTGTCTTAGTGTTTGTGGCTTGGTGTATGTGATTTATAGACTGTCTTGCTGTGCTCTATTTTATTGCTGCTTGGGATCCCATTGTTGTAGGAAATAATACTGGAGATGAAATATGAAATATTATTCTCCTGACCTGTTAACTGTATGAAGTAACAGTTCTTATGCTCTGGAAATTGAAGAATGTGTCCTAGGAACAACTGAGGTTAAAAGTAGGAAGATATTGATAGAAAGATTCCTGAGGGGCAGGAGGAGTCCTGAGTGGGTAGCTTAGAGAACACCACTTTAAAGAAGAATTTCATAAGAGGAAGCCCATGTATATTGATACTTAGGAATGGTAGTCTAATTGAGAAACAAGTCACATAGCAAATGTAGACAGAAAGAACAAGGATTCTCCTAGTAAGTGGTATCCTCAGTGGTATCTCTACGCTATGTCATTTGTCTGAGATGTCTTTTAATGTTTCCTGCCTGCCAAATTACTTCTCCTGTATTCTTCAAATCCATGTCCAAGAAGCTTCTCTGATGCCTCACTCCATCAGAGTGAGATGCTCTTCTCTTAGGTACCCTCTAATCTTCTGGTCTTTCCTACATTGTATTATGAAAATATTTTTACCTATCTGCTGTTTTCACCACCTTGGAATCATGTTTTCATTTTGTATTACAATGTATGTCATAGAGTTGGTGCTCAACATTTGTAGGCTGGGAAGTTAATTTCCAAGTTATGATGTTCAGTGTAATTAAGTTGTCTATGCTTCAATAACCTCAGATAAACATGAATATACTCTATTAAGCAATCTAGGTTAGAATAAAATGCAATTCATCTCTGCTGGCTAAGGGGGATGGAAGAGACCCCTGAGAACTATTTCTGTACTCTTATGATCCCTAGGGCTACTCACACACATTTTCATCAGCAGGTAGCCCTATAATCCAGAAACATAATGTGAGATTTATGAGTATGAGAACAGACTTGGTTATATTTTCAAAGCCAATTTGCATTTTGATGCTTCCCTTGAGGAAGACTCCTTGACTACCAAGCACATGGTTCTCTTTAAAAGTGAGCATTATACATCTATGCAGTAAGTAGCATGGTGGTGCTAGGACTGGGACTTGGGCAAGGCCTGCATAGAGTGGCTCTGGCCAACCTGCATAGCACTTGCATACTGACTTCCTGTGGGACCATCCTGTGAAATTGAGGCATAGAATCTGCATCCATACAGTAAGTGGTGTGGCAACACTGGGAATGGGACTTGGGCAAGGTCAGAACTGAATGTATCTGCTCCACTTCTGCACAGCGGTTGGGCCCTAACTTCTCTTGGGACCATCTTGAAAGGAGGCACCCCAGAGACTACATCTATGCAATAAGTGCTGAGATCATACTAGGACATATGCAGAGGCCTAAAAGCCAATGATATCAGGAAGACAACCCAGGGAAAAATTATATCTTAATGGTTCTAAATATTAGTAAGAAGGATACTTGCAACAAGCAGTTTATAGACATTAACCCAGAAATTAAACCCAAAATACTAACAGTAGAAAAAATTAAAATGAGAAAAAAAAAAAAGTAAGACCCAAATCCAGAATCCCCAATCTCCAAAGGGAAAGTAAGGGACCAATGAAATGGACCACTCTGAAACACACCCACCTGAACTCCCTGAACTGGCCAAAAAAGAAGACCTGGAAAAAATGAAGTGAGAAATAATCTCTCAGATAACAGCACAGATGATTAGCACGCTGAATGACACAGATAAAAAAAAAATACAGGACCTCAGGAACATGACAGAATCCCAGCATAGAAAACAAATGAAATCCAATAAACAGATTCAAATGGAAATTCAAGAGATTAAAAACTCCATTGAATGCTTGTATAGTAGAGTGGGAGTATCTGAAGACAGAATTTCATACATAGAAGACAGGAACACAGTCAGTGATCAAGAAAGAAAGATTTCTTAAAATGAATAAGGGACCATGGGAAATCAATCCAGCAGCTGCTAGATGATGCAAAGAAGAATAATTTAAGACTGATTGGAGTCAACAAAGAAACAGGAAAAAGTACAAATGACATTAAAAAAAATACTGCTCACAGATGTAATGACAGAAAACTTCATTAAAGAACTTGATATACAAATAAGTGAGGCACTCCAACTAACAGTGATAAAAAAATTCACACCTAGGCATATAATAGTCAGAATAAAGGAATCTCAACAGAAAAATGAAATATTAAAAGCACTTAGAGAAAAGAAATAAATCACATACAAAGAAAAGGACATCAAAATTACCACAAACTTTTTAACAGAAATGTTGAAGTCAAGGAGAGCCTGGAGTGTAGTAATTTAGCCCTAAAAGCAAACAACCTCTAACCTAGACTGATGTATCCTGCAAAACTATCCTTCAAAATCAATGAGGAAATAAGATATTTCCATAACAAAAATATCTGAGAAACTTCATAAATACCAAATCTGTTACAAAAAATTCTAAACAATATACTAGAAAAAGAGAGTGAGGTTCACAACTTCATGTGGCCTAACAGAGTGAAGCCCCTATGCAAGAGAAGAAATTAAATGGAAGAGGGAAAATAATAAAAGTGCCAACCACAGAAAAATATCATGACAAGCATGAGTCAATACATATCAGCTATAATGATCAATTGTAATGGCTTCAATTCACCAATTAAAAGAAACAGACTAGCAGGATGGATCAAGAAGCAAGATCCAACAATATACTATATTCAAGAAGCACACTTAATTCAAAAAGAAATGCATGAACTGAAAGTAAAAGGAAGGAAAACAATTCTCAGTGCCATAGGTAACCACAAAAAAAAAAAAACAGGAATGGGTACATTATTTGCAGACAAAATCGGTTTCAAACCAAAATTAATTGAGAAAGACTAATAAGGTCACTACGTTCTTATACAGGGATCAATCCAAGAGGAAGAGATAACAATAATAAATATGTGCCAGGCTTGGTGGCTCATGCCTGCAATCCTAGCACTCAGGAGGCAGAGGCAGGAGGGTTGCTGAGTTCAAGGCTTGCCTGGGCTACATAGTGAACTCAGGGCCAACCTTAACTACAAAGCAAGACCCTGTCTTAAAATAAATAAATAAAAATACAATACAATAAAACAAAATGATAATAAATATGTATGCATCGAGTTAACAAACCCAACTATACCAAAAAATTATAAAGAGACATGAAAAGCCAAATAAGCACTAATACAATAGTAGCCAAATAAGCACTAATACAATAGAGTATACAGTGATGTAAACTACAGACTGATCAACTAGACAAAAATCAGTAATAAAATACTAGAACTGAACAAAAGTTTGGAACAAATGGATTTAACAGATGTTTACAGAGTATTACAGCAATAAAATCAGAATACACATTCTTCTCAGCTGCACATGGGTCACTCTCCAAAACGGACCACATGTTAGTTCATAGAATTTAAGTAAATGCAAATGATCGAAGTTATCCCTGCATACTGTCTGACCATCGTACCTTGAAATTGGAGATAAACAGCAAAACAAATTCTAGGAATTTCATAAACACATAGAAATTGAATAAAACTCTCCTGAATAAACAATGTTACAGATGAAATTAAAGAAGAAATTAGACAGGTTCTACAATTAAATGATAGTCCCAGTATTACATACAGGAATAGATGGAACACAATGAGAAAAAATCATAGCAGTGCTTGCCCACATTAGGAAAATAGATTGAACTCAAATAAACAATCAATGTTTAACCTCAAACTCCTCGAAAAAAAAAAAGAGCAAAACAAACCCAAAGCTCAAACAAGGAAGGAAATTATAAGGATCAGAGCAGAAATAAATGCAATGGACCCTAAGTGATACAAAAAAATCAATGAATCAAAGAGTTGGTTATTTGAAAGAATAAACAAAACTGACAAACCCTTAAACAATCTTATCAAAAGAGGGAAGGAAAAGGCCCAAATCCATGCAATTATGAATGAAAAGGGTACAAACACAGCAGATCCAGCAGAAATTCAGAGAAGAATGAACATCCAAAAATGTACATTCAAAAACCTGTACTCTAATAAGATGGAAAACACACAAGAAATGGACACATCTGTAGACACATATGAACTTCCAAAGTTGAATGAAGAAGATATAAAAATACTAAATACTCCAATATCAATCAATGAAATTGAAAATGTAATTAAAAATCTATCAACGAAACAAAGTTCTGGTTGTGATGGCTTCACTGCTGAATTCTACAAAACTTTTAAAGAGGACTTAATACCACTACTTCTCAAACTCCCAAAATCATTCCTTGAAGCAACCATTACCTTGAATCCAAAGGCAGAGAAAGACCCAACCAAAAAAGAACTCTATAGGCTAATCTCTCTAATGAACAGTAATGCAAAAATCCTCAAAAAAATATAGGCAAACAGTATACAGAGGTTTATCAAGAAAATCATACACCCTGATCAAATTGAATTAATCTCAGGGATACAAGGCTGATTTAACATATGTAAATCAATAAATGTAATACACTATATTAACAGGGTCAAGGACAAAAATCATCTGGTCATCTCAATAGATGCAGAAAAAGAATTTGACAAAATCCAACACCCAACAGAGAATCGGAATAGATGGACTTTATCTCAATCTAATATAAGGTATTTATGAGAAACCAGTAGCCAGCATCATACTAAATGGGCAGAAACTGAAAACTTTTACTCTAAGATCAGGAACAAGACAAGGATGCCCACTGCCACCACTCTTGTTCACTACAGTGCTGGAAACATTAGCCATAGCAATTAGGCAAGACAAAGAAATAAAAGGAATAAAAATAGGAAAGGAAGATGTTAAACTGTCATTATTCACCAATGATAAGATTCTCTATGTAGAGGATCCTAAAAATTCAACCTAAAGACTGCTAGACTTAATCAACAAATTTAGTAGTGTAGCTGAATACAAGGTCAATGCTCAAAAATCAACAGCCTTGGGCTGGAGGGTTAGCTCAGTGGTTCTGGCGCCTGCCTCGCAAGCGCAAGGTCCTGAGTTCAATCCCCGGAACTACATACAATGCTGGGCGTGGAGACTCATGTCCACCAGCAATCAATACCACATACCACAGTGCTGGGCATGGTGGCTCATGCCTGTCATCCCAGCACTCAGGAGGCAGAGGCAGGAGGATCGCTGAGTTCGAGGCTTGCCTGAGCTACATAGTGAGCTCAGAGCCAGCCTGAACTACAAAGCAAGACCATGTCTCAAAAAAAAAAAAAAATCAACAGCCTTTATCTACACAAACAACACACTCACTGAAAGAGAAATTGGGGAGTCAATCCCTTTCACAATAGCACCAGAGAAATGAAATATCTAGGAATCCATCTAACAAAGGAGGTGAAGATCTCTACTCTGAAAACTAGGACTCTGAACAATGAAATAGAAGAGGATATCAGAAAATGGAAAGACATCCCTTGTTCCTGGGAAGGGAGAACCAACATCGTCAAAATGGCTATACTCCCACCACTACTATACAGATTCAATGCAATTCCAATTGAAATCCCAACACCATACTTCACAGAGCTAGAGAAAATCATCCAAAAATTCATCTGAAACCACAAGAGACCTAGAAGAGCAAAAGCAATTCTAAGCAACCAGGACATGGCAGGGAGTATTATAATCCCCAACTTAAAACTACTATAAAGCTACTGTGGTAAAAACTGCATGGTACTGGGAAAATAACAGACCCAAGGACCAATGGAATAGATTAGAAGATCCAGAAACAACTCCGGATACACTAAGCCACCTTATCTTTGACAAAGAAGCCAAACACCCTCAATAGAGGAAAAACAGGCTCTTTAACAAATGGTACTGGGAAAACTGGGCTTTAACCTTTCAAAAACTAAAGCTAGAACTCTCTCTTTCACCATGTACTAAACTAAAATCACAATGGATTTGAGACTTAGAAACAATAAACCTGCTATAAAACAGGTTAGGTGAAACCCTTGGAGACAGTGGCTTAGGCAGAGACTTTATGAACAAAACCTCTATCGCCCAAGAACTAGCAGAAAGAATCAACAAATGGGATCTCATCCTACGAAAAAGCTTCTGCACAGCAAAAGAAACCACTGGCACTGCTAAAAGACAAGCAACAACATGGAAAGTAATCTTTACTAGCTCTTTCTCAGACAAAGGGCTACTATCTAGAATATACAAAGAACTAAAACAAACCAGTCCCCCAAGTTTAAAGGCCCAATTCAAAAATGGACATCTGAAATGAACAGACACTTCTCAGATGCAGAAGTCACAGCAGCCAAGAAGCATATTAAGAAATATTCAACAGGGCCGGAGGGTTAGCTCAGTGGTTCCAGTGCCTGCCTTGCAAGTGCAAGGTCCTGGGTTTGATCCCCAGTAACCACATACAATGCTGGGCATGGAGACTCACCCCCACCAGCAATCAATACCACACACCACAGTGCTGGGCGTGGTGGCTCATGCCTGTAATCCCAGCACTCGGGAGGCAGAGACAGGAGGATTGCTGAGTTCAAGTCTTGCCTGGACTACATAGGATTGCTGAGTTCAAGTCTTGCCTGGACTACATAATGAGCTCAGAGCCAGCCTGAACTACAAAGCGAGACCCTGTCTCAAAAAAAAAAAAAAGAAAGAAAGAAATATTCAACATCACTGGTCATTCCAGAGATGCAGATGAAATCAACACTGAGATTTCATCACTCCACAGAGAATGGCTGCTATTGTGAAATCAACCAGCATTAAAGAAATGCTGGCGAGGCTGCAGGGAGAAAGGAACACTTTTCCACTACTGGTGGGACTGTAGACTTGTACAACCATTGTGGAGATCAGCATGGAGATTCCTCAGAAAACTAGAATTAGAGGTTCCATTTGACCCTTCTATTCCCCTGCTAGGAATATACCCAAGGAATTCAAAGATTTATATTGTAAAGACATATGTATACCCATGTTCATAGCACCTCAGTTTGTGATAGCCCAATCTTGGAAAAACCCATCAACTGCAGACTGGATAAAGAAGATATGATTTTTTTATATATAAAATGGAGTATTACTCTGCCATAATAAATGGCAAGTTTCATTCATTTATATGCAAATGGATACACCTTGGGGACACACTAACAAGTGAAATAAATAGAGCACAGATATGTAAATATTGTATCTTTTCTCTGGTATGAGAACCTTGTAGAAGTAAATGAGTTCTAGAATGTATGATAGATTTTGTAGAATAGGAAATATTCAAAGGTGATGTGGTGGGGGAAGGAGAACGTAATGAAGGGAAAGAATAAATATGATTTGGAAAGAAAAAGAAATAGCATGTATGTAAGGGGGGGTTGTGGGTGGGTAGGGCTATGGGTAAAAATGAGAACTAACTTACATCATATACTGGTACAAATTCCCCAACGTTGAGTGTGATTGTGAGCTGTATATAAAATGTACCAATGTAGAATCTAATTTAAAAAATTGAAACAAAGCTTATCTATATAGGGGCTTGGGATTGGTGAGAGGGTAGGGGAATGGGAACAAGATATGTCATATATGGTTACAAATTTGTAATGCTGAATATAATAGTAATGTATTTGTAAAATGTACCTATGTGCTCAATTAAAAAAATAAAAGTAAGCTTTATAGAACTTACCCCCATCTACGTGCATTTTAGTTCGTGTTCAGCAATCCCTCTCAATCCTGCCTCCCCTTGAGCACTATTCAAACTCTCTTGACTATTGTAAATAATGCTGTTCTGTAGCACAGTAAAATGATAGTAAAAGTTTATTATATAGCTAAAAAAATAACTAGAAGAACTCAAATTTCTCAACATGAAGAAATGCTTGATAATTATGCAAGGCATGCGTTTACTGAATTGCCACATTGTTCCCCATAATGTGTACCACTACATGTCAATTATAAGTAACAGCAAAAATAACAATAAAACTATACATGAAGATGGAAAAAATTAGAGAGGTGGCCAGTAATCATGCTCCACAGAGAAAAAGGTCATTTTCTAATGATGATGTTGTCTCGTTACCTACCAGTTAACTGGGGCAGGAAGAGGTGAAAAACAAACAAAGAAACAACTGAGTGGATCATCTCCCAGGCCAGTGAGCCCTCATCCAGATGCTATGAACCAGGAACAATTTGTTCAGAATACTACCCAACATTAGTAACTTGGTTTGCTACAAAAGGAAGATGTTCTAAAAATAGCTACAGCCTTTAGTACTGATTTCTGTTCTCCTTCACTACTCTGGCATGCTGCCTGACAGGATGTGAGATTGTGGAGAAGTTAACCTCATGGTAAAGTCATGTTTGCATTGGCCACACTGCATCGTGAGCAGTGCCAGAAAATGCTGGATGCTTGGAGTAGTCCTCAGTTCTTCAGGAGCAAGCCATCCCTGGGCGATGTCTTCACCTTCCAGGACCATCACACACATAGCTTTTAAAGTCTGAAGCTTTTAAATTTAACAATTTTCCTTGTTTATTTCTAAATGAGGATCTTCTCATTTAAGAAACTGCTAATTTTGATGAAATCAGAAGATATGCATATATTTATAAATAAATTAACTTTATGTTGGTGGAAGAAAGTTACAATGATTATTTAAAATGTTATCCGGTGAGCATCCCCATTCTGAAAATACAGGATGAGAGCCAACACCAAACTCCATAACTGCAGACAGACTGAACCAAATGTTTGGGGAAACAGTTACTATTATAGGGCAGGTGATGCTCAACAGAGAAAACCAACCTAGAAGCACTGGCTAGTAGAGAGAAGGCCCCGGGAAGGGGAAGACAGTGCTCCTACTCCTTGAATTCATTATTTCAAAAACCAAGGACCTCTACTAAGACGTAAGATCAGGGAAATAATGGCACAAAATGGCTAGGGGCAAGCATTGAAAGAACACAAAACAATTATGTGTCTAAATTGTTCTGGTCTGTATTTGCAACATTTTTTTTCATATGTGGTAATGAATACAATGATATTACCTAGGCCTGAAACTACAAAGTCCACGTATATAGTAAAGAGCACAAGAAAGTAAAAGGGAAGTAAATGCCTTGTCTCAAATTGGACTGATGCAATAAAAAACATTGGGTCATCAAGAGATATTAAATTTGAGATTATATGTCACATTTAGACATTAGAATTCAGTATTATAAAAAACATTGCAAATAGAAGGAAATGAATCATTTTTCATACTGCTTTAGGACTATTAGATAACTTTTATTATAAATTAGAATATTGCCATATGATATCACCAAATCAATTCCCCATGGCTCCAAAGGCTAAAATAAAATATCTGTATAGAACTGGGAAAAAAAAAACCCAGAACTGTGTGATATAGAGAATTGTCAGAGCAAAATTCAAGGGGAAAAACGTGTTACTGAGCAACACCAAGGTCTTAAATTAATCTTTTCATACTGGAATTTTCTCATCTGTAACATACAGTGTACTAAGACATCTCTCTTATCACGGTTATCTTATGTGAACAGAGGTTACATGACAGAGCACACATAAAATGCCCAGCAAACATTGAGAACATGAGAAGGACTCAGAAAATTTAAAGGGGAAACTAAAAACAATTGTACTTCTATGAACATGAACAGGCACTTACTACATATCACTGAGGGACAGTTTCCAAAGCAACTGGATGATCCTTTCTGTTTAGAAAATGTAAAATGACTTTGAAACTTACTATAACACAATCATACTTTTCCTTTTTTACATAATTTTGAGAACTTCTCATTCTACTTATTCTAAAATATCCCTGTACTGGTTGAACATCTTTAATCCAAAAATTCAAAATCCAAAATGCTCCAAAATTCAGAGCAGCATAAACACTAACATAATACCACAAACAGAAAATTACATACTATTAAACTTCATGTTATATGTAAAATTATTTAAGACAGTATATAAGAATACCTTTAGGCTATGTGTATAAGATGTACATGAAAGAAAAAAATGAATGTATGTTTGGATTTGGTTGCCACCACCAACACATCTCATTACATATATAAATATCTTAAAGTCTGAGAATGTCCAAATCCTGAAATATTTCTATTCTTAAGCATTTGGAATGCACAATTCTATGGTTCTGACTCATTTTTGGCAAAACTGCTTATGGGGTGGCCAGGCACACACATGCATGTGTGCATGCATGCATGTGTGTATATGTGCACATGTGCTACCAGGGGCTGAATTAAAACTAGAGCATTTGCACTGAGATATATCCCTAGCTCCCCACACCTGTTTTTGGAGACAGAATCTTGCCAAGTCACCAAATTGTCCAGGCTGAGCACAAACGTGATCCTCCTGCCTTCGCTTCTCATAATATTGGATTTGACATATGTGCCCCCATGTTCAGCTACTCAGTGACACTTTTTAATTGATTTTATTGGTATGTTTTATATATACATTATGATCACACTCAACATTGAGGGTTTGTAACAGTACATGACACATCTTGATTCTCATTTTACTCAGTGACATTTTAAAAGGCTTTGTGTTAACTTTGGCTGCTCTTAAAAATAGCTTTATTGAGATGTAATTTATATGCTATAAACTTCACCATTTAAAGGAATAATGCATTGGGTTTTACAGTATTTATAGAGCCATAAAACTATTGCTGTAATCTAATTTGAGAACATTTTCATTCTCTCCAAAAGAAGCTCTGAGTGATTAACCATCACTCACTCCAAATCCACTTATTAATTTTAGCACAGTCTTTCTTATCTTGTCCTTAAATTATAAAACATATATCAATAGATGTGTATTGCAGAATATATGGAGGACTCTGGGAAGGTGGTAGCATTGGAAACACCAGGAAGGTGTCTCCCACAGACAACAATGGCACAGGCAGATTCTGTCTGATGTAATTCTTTTGGAACTCTGGAGTCTACTGAAGGTTTGAAACTTTCAGGAGAAGGTTAGATAAATTGTGGCTGTTTTTGATTAATTTAACCTCTGACCACAGTAGCAGCTATCCATCCTCAACCTCTCAGCCACAGGGCAGAAAGCGGCACACATGATCCTGGGGCGATCTGCAGACCCACTACAGGATCCTGGTGGGCAAATGGAACCTCATGCTCCAAATTCTGGAGATCTGTACCTTGATCTCCTGCTCCTCTCTATCACAAGATGATAAAGAAGCAGTGCCCATTACTCCACTTCCTCACAATGTTTAAGCCTTTTCTTTTCTGGTTTAAGTGAATTCTAAGAAATTTAAGAGGCTTTTACTCTATTTTCCTGTTTTTCCTTTTTGGGAGTCTAAAC
Organism: Thryonomys swinderianus; assembly: GCA_004025085.1. Taxonomy (NCBI): domain Eukaryota; kingdom Metazoa; phylum Chordata; class Mammalia; order Rodentia; family Thryonomyidae; genus Thryonomys; species Thryonomys swinderianus. The sequence continues at coordinate 9,945 of PVIC010000618.1, read as the reverse complement.
ATCAAATATTAGGCAATCTAATGGCAAAAGCATATATGGATGGTTTAGAAATTCATTGTACATATCCTAAAGAAGGTGTAGGCTCAGAAAAGACCTAAGAAGTTCTTGAGTATAGTTACCATAGTCTAACTGTTGGCACTGAGACAACCTATAGTACTCAAAGCAGGAGAAAGAGAATGTGAACTTGAGGCTAGGACAATGGAAATGATCAGATCTAAGGAATAAAAGGAAAAAGTTTGAAGAAAAGTGATCAGAGGCCAAGGGAGCTGGAAACACCATCCAACGGACCAACAATGCATTGTGATAGTCCCAGAAGAACAGAAAATGAACAAGAGCAGACAAACTATTTGACCAAACAGCAACTAAAAACTTTGCAAACTTGATGAAACATATATAAACATTTAAGAAGCTCAATCAATTCCAAGTCAGAAGAACTCAAGAGTTCCACACCAGGAAACACTACAGTTACGTGGCTGAAAGACAAAGACCCAAAGAGAATCTTAAAAGTAGTAAGACAGATGTGATTCATAACAGCCAATGAATTCCCATCGAGATGATTAGTAAAGTTGTCATTAGAAATGTTGAAGGGAAGAAGGCAGCGTGGGCTGATATATTCATTATACTAAAAGACAAAAAAGAAAAAGAGTCATCAAACAGTTCTTGTAAGGACATAAGGGAAAATGTTTTTTTCTGCTGATAGTCAACACAGATAACTTCACCTATGGTTTCTCTCCACCAGCAATGAATGAATTCTCCTACAGATGTAAGCTGAATGTTTTCCAGTTCACATATAACACTTACCCACCCAGAAACAGTGCGAGAGCCCATAGTTGAAAGCTCAATCCCAAAACATTGCCTCTCGTTTCAAATGTTAATCACAGAAGTAGTAGGTTGTCAACTATACTTCTGACTAATAGCTATAATTCAGGAGTTCTTGCAGTCCACTTTTAGGTTCAATTAATTTGCTAAAGCATCTCATAGAATATAAGGAAATTATTTGCTATTACCCAGTTTCATAAAGGGCAGATCAATACTGAAATGGTAGACAGTGATAGGGCAAGATTTAAAAAAAGGGAGGAGCATGGAATTTTCATGCCCTCTATGGATCTTCCACTCTGAAGATATCACACATGTTCAGTTGTCTGGAAGCTGCCCAGTCTTTTTCAGCTTTTATGAAGACTTCATTATGTAGGTATGATTGACTCAATTATTGACCACTGGTGATGAACACAACTTTTGGCCCATCTCTTCTCCCTAGAGCATTGGTGGCAAACACATGGCACACAAGTCACAGCCAACATATAGACTCTGTTGGTACACAAGCAAATGCATGTGTAATTTTTCTAAGATGAAGCCTCAGTATCCAAGTTTAATTGCAGCATTGGTACTTTGCAATAAATAAAGTGGGTTCTGCGTTGCAGTTAGGGCACTTGGCTTCTAAAAAGTTCAATGTTACTTCCCTGAGGGTTAAATAATGGGGTGGAAAATTCCAACCCTTTAATCATGGTTTGATGCTTCAGGTGACCAGCCCACATCCTGAAGCTATGGAGAGGCCCCCATCCATAGGTCATCAAAATGAACTTTTGTCACTCCAAAAAGTCCATGAATTTTAGAAACTATATGGCAGGGAACAGAGACAAAAGTAAATATACATTTTCAAAATCATCTTCTAAACCTGATAAACCTGTTTTGCAAAAGTGAGAGAGAAATTAAGATATTCCTAGATATACAAAAATTTAAAAAATTTAATTAGCACTAGACTTACTGTGCAAGAAATACTAAGGAGAATCTTCAAAGTAGAAATAAAAACACACTAGAGAGTAGTAACCTGAAGTCCTATGATGAAATAAAGAACTCAATAAAAATACATCTGCAATTATAAAAGCATTATTGTAACAGTAGCATGTAACTCCAGTTTGGATTTTCTACATAACTTAAGAGAATAACACACTTTTAAAAAACAATCAGTCTAAAACCTAATATTACTATAACATTGGTTTGTAACTCAACTGTAAAATAACTATTACTTTATGTGTTTGAACATATAATGCACAAAGATTTAATTTTTATGTCATTAATAACATAAAGAGGTGTAGACAGAGCTTTAAAAGAGCAGGGTTTTTGTATATTATGGAGTTAAGATGGTATAAATTCCAATTGTAGCATTATCACTTAAGCTCATTAAATGTAATCCCCATGATAACTAGAAAATAACTATAGATTATATGCAAAAGGACATAGGATGGGAGTTAAAACAGTCCACTACACTATAAAAAATGTCATCTAAACAATATGATAATAATAATGCAAGAAACATAAAACCAAAAGGGTATAAGGAATATAGGAAACAAATGACAAAACTTCAGAAATCTCTTTTATCAGTAATTGCTTAAAATGTGAGAGAACTGCACTCTTCAAGGAAAGAACTGAGATTGATAAAAAGGATAAAAATCCAATACTATGATACAACTATATGTTATCTATATGAGACTCATTTTAAAGCTAAAGACACAAATAGGTTTAAAGTAAAAGAATAAAGAAAAGATATTCCATGCAAATAGTAAACAAAAGATAGGAGTGGCTAATATTAGACAAAATAATTTTAAATCCAAAAGTTTATGTAAGACAAAGATGTACATTACATTTATTAATAAAATATTCAATATAATAGAAACATAACAATTATAAAAATTTATACTTTTATACCAGATTGCTCAAATATACGAAGCAAAAATTAATAGGATTGAAGGGAGAAATAGTTCTACACTAACAGTTGGAGACTGCAATACCATACTCTCAGAAATATGTAGGAAAAACGGATAACAAATAAGTACAGAAGAGAAGACCTGAACAAAACCACAAACCACGTGGTTCTAACAGACATACAGAGCACATTGCCCAACAACAAGAGTTAATTTTTCCTCATATATACATGAGAAATTTTCCAGTACAAACCACACATTAGGCTACAAATTAAGCTTTAATATATTTTAAAAGACAAAAATCATAGAAAGCATCTTCACTTAAAACAACAGGATAACATTGAAAATAAGTTTTAAAAGCCCCATAAAGGCTGGAGATTTAGCCCAGTGGTTCTGGCGCCTGCCTCGCAAGTGCAATGTCCTGAGTTTGATCCCCGGTAACCACATAACACAATGCTGGGCGTGGTGGCTCACGCCTGTCATCCCAGCACTCGGGAGGCAGAGGCAGGAGGATTGCTGAGTTTGAGGCATGCCTGGGCTACGTAATGAGCTCATCAGGGTCAGCCTGAACTACAAAGCGAGACCCTGTCTCAAAAAAAAAGCCCCATAAAATTCACAAATTTGTGGAAATTAAACAACACATTCTACTAAATAAACAAAAGATTAATGCAGAAACAATAGAAATTAGAAAATAATAGACACAAATGAAAATAAAGCTACCTATACAGAAACTTATGGGAAAAATGAAAGCAATGCTAAGGAGCAATTTTTTAATATGCATTTACCACCACAACAACAAATCTCCGGAAAGCCTAACTAGCATTGTGAACCCACTGACACTGAATATATAGAAGAATTTAAGGGCAACAGACATTATAATACTGAACCTGTCCATATCATCAGGTTTACTTTTAGTCCTTTTTTTCTTTCCCTCCCTCTCTTCCTGTCTTCCTTTCCAATACTGTGGATTGAACTAGAGCCTTTGACTTACCCTTCAATAAAGATGATAGTATTCTCTATAAGAAAAGCATATGCCTGTGTGTAGATAGCATATACACACAGAAACACGCACACGCATGCACACATGTTACATGCACATGCACATAAATACTCCAAAGTTTTAGAATCTAAAGACAAGGATCATCCTGCTTAACGTGGAGATAGATAATAATCAAAATACCTAAAACAAATAAATTATATATACATGTAATAAGCAGGCTGGAAGTCCAAAACGCTAGAGGAAAAAGGAGAAGAGAATTGTGCGTGCAGATCTAGGAGGATGAGGGTTGTTATTAATATGAGTAGTCAGGGCATGCCACATTGGGCAGGGGAGATGTGAGCAGAGACAGCTGAGAATAACAGAAGTTCTGGGAAACAGCAGGTGAGGCCCTGGGGAGCGTTGGGCCTGGTGAGCAGGCAGAAGCACTACTAAGAGACTGGAATACCGCAGGAGAGCTGAGCATGGGGAGCACGAGAAGGGACAGTGGAGTGGATGCCAGACAACCTGACTGTGAAGACCAGCATGATAAGGATGTGGGGCCAATACTGATGGAAAGAAAAACACAAGATTTTGGAGTCGAAGAGAATTGATCTGGGTTAAATGTGTTAGACATGATTACTTACCTTAAAACTTTATGCTAGGCTTTTATTAAAAACTGCAACAGTGACTTTCCCAAGGGGCTTTCATCTGTAACCATTGTACTTTGAGAGATCATGAGGAAATTAATGGTTACTCCAAGTCTACAATGTTCCCGCTCCCTTCAGCAAGAGTGTCCGTGGAATGGCCAGATTCTCCTCTTTACTTAGACTCATTCCATTCTGTCCTCACTAGGACAACAGTAAAATGACGGTAACCTGGTTCTTCAACTTATACCTAAGCGAAGCTCAGGGCTACACAGTTCTTGAAAACAGGTAGGGCAGAGGTTTCCTGACAGTAATGATCAATAAAAAGCAGAGAGTGTTATCCCAAATTGGAGGAGGGTCCTGGGGTTTCATCTAAATGTAAAAATAAAAACCAATCTTTACTGTTCTGCCTTTAATGGACCACAGCTCATCCATGCTAACCTAACCATTATTTTCTGAAAAGAGACTATTTTCTGCTTCAATAAGTCAGTGAAGTACAGCGTATCACATAGAAGCCAAAGGCCACCTCCAAGGACTCACATTCTAGGCATAGGACATATACTTTGTACCAAAAGTCATTTCATCCTCCTCTAACTCACAATCTACAACTAATAAAAATAAATTCTTATACCAGCTTAAAAAAATAAAGTCTTGTTCACTGAATAGTCCAAATTTCCTTTGTCTTAAAAATATTGATATGAGGAGGAATGGTCACTTTGATTAGGAAATGTATTCTAAAAAGGATCAAGACAGTTTGGTGCATATAGAAATGACCTTTTAAAAGATTGACATCAAGAACCCAAATTTCTATCAGAGAACTCCAACTGGAGAAGATCACAATATTTCACAAAATCTAGCCCCTGACTCAATAAAAATAATTCTCCCAAATAACACAGCTAAATGGCAGTCAGTCCTTTCTGAATCTTGATATTCCAAATGGAAAAGCAGACAGTCAAGGAAAAATAGTTCATGGTAATCCCTGGATTTATGAGTAATCATGGTACTAAATATTTATAAGCCAGAGAAATTACAGTGTTCACTGCTGTGTGAAATTGTGCTTCCCACAACATTTAGAAAAACCTATGGACACTTTCTACCAGACTCTACATTTTAAAAGTACATTTGTTTTATCATTTGTAATATTCTTTCAGACTGGAGTCATCTTTGATACAGATGATAGTCTCTTTGCTATTTCCCACTTATCACTGAATACATTTAGCACTTGCTCAGTTCTTAAGATATGAGCCAAGTACCAAGGTGCAGGAAGAATAAAAGCTGGGAGAGAGCCCACTTCCATGAACACAGTTAAAGTGAAACTTGAATTCTTTTGTGTACTAACCAATAGGTATTAGGTGGCTGTTAGCAAAATTTTAAATAGTGGTAAAAACAAAAAGAATAAAAAAGAGCTAAAATCACTAAAAAGGCAGATTTCCAACCAAAACTGGTCAGAAGAGACAATAAGGGTTACTACATATTGGTAAAGGGATGAATTCATGAACAAGAGATACCATTCATAAATATATACACATTTAATGTTGATGTTCTCAATTTTATAAAACAAACTTTACTTGACATAAAAGGACAGGCAGATTCTAATACACTCGTAAAGGAGGACTTCAACACCATATTGCACAAGTAAGTAAACTGTCCAAAAAAAGTCAACAGGGAAATATCAAAATTAAACTGTACACAGATTAAGCAAATGTGACTAGTATCTATAAAATATTTTATCCAACATCAGTAAAACACATTTTTTAGCACCCCTCAGAATTTTCTCCAAAATTTTTAATATTTTGGCTCATAAATCAGGTCTGAAAATATAAAATAATTGAAAGGCTGGGGATGTAGCTCAGTATCACTGCCCTGACAGGCAAGCACAAGGTTCTGAGTTTGATCCCTGATACTGTCAAAAAAATAATTGACAGATCTCATGCATCCAATCAGATCAAAAGGAAATAACTAGACATCAACAGCAAGGGAAGCTACAGAAACACATGGAAATTGAATAATACACATTAAACAAATTAATGGGTCACTGAAGGAATCAGAGGAAAAATTTTAAAATTCCTAGAATCAAATTATAAATACTATATATCAGAATCTATGGGACACAATGCAAGCTTTTCCAAGACAAAAGTTTATAGCTATCAGTGTCTATATTAGCCCAGATAAATAACGTTGCATGCATCTCAACCTCAGTATCCTAGGAAAAAATAAACCAAACCCCAAACTGGTAGAATAAAAGAAATAATAATTATCAGAATGAAAATTAATAAAATTGAAATAAAAATACAAAATATTGATGGTTGTTTGAAAAGATAAAGTTGATACACATTTCATCAAATTTACTAACAAGATCATCAAACTTACTAAAAAAAGGAGAAAGGACTCAAGTTAATAAAATTAGAAATGAAAAGGCAGAAATTATAATAGATACCACTGCACTACGTCAGATAGTTGGAAATCACATTCCAGATTTAAATTCCCACAAATTTGAGGATCTATATCAAGTGGATAAATTCCTAGACATATATGACCAAAATAAATTGAACCAATAAGATAAAATTAAGACATCAATAACAAACAAGGAGATTGTTTCAATAATCAGAACTATATCAACCAGGAAATGTGTAGGAACAGATGGACTTATTGCTAACTCCATCAGACATTTAGAGAAGAACTAATGCCAAATTTTTCCATCTAATAGAAATAGAATGTATCCCCCTAAATGGATTCTATAGAGTCAATATCACTGAGCTACTAAACCAGAAGGAGATTTCTGAAAAGGGAAACTATAGCCAATTAATGAATACAGATATAAAAATTCTCAATAAAATAATCACAAATAGAATAAAAAAACATATCACAAAGATCATACAACATAACCAAATTGTTTTTATCCCAAAGAAGCAAGGATGGTCATCACACATATATCCAAAAAATGTAATACACCATATAAACTAAATCAAGGGTAAAAGTCACATATTGGTTATTTTGATGAGGGTGAAAAGGCCTCTGACAAAATTTAATAGCACTTTATGGTAAAAAACCCTGGTTAAAATAATTATAGAGGGCCTTATCTCAAAATGATAAAAGGCACATAAAACAAACCCAGAGCCAACATTATAATTAAATATGGAAAAACCTAAAAAAAAATTCTTCCGGGGCCGGAGATTTAGCTCAGTGGTTCTGGTGCCTGCCTCACAAGTGCAAAGTCCTGAGTTCAATCCTGGTAACCACATACAATGCTGGGCATGGTGACTCACGCCCACCAGCAATCAATACCACATACCACAGTGCCAGATGTGGTGGCTCACCCCTGTAATCCCAGCACTTGGGAGGCAGAGGCAGGAGGATTGCTGAGTTTGAGGCTTGCCTGGGCTACATAGTGAGCTCAGGGCCAGCCTGAACTATAAAGCGAGACCCTGTCTCAAAAAAAAAAAAAAATTTCTTCTGCAGTCAGGAGGAATACAAGCACGTCCATTTTCAACAGTCCTATTCAATGTATTATTCAAAACATAACCCAGAGCGATCAATCAGGAGAAAGAAATTAAAAGGATAATAATGGGAAAAGAAGAAGTCAAGTTATCCCCATTGTAGATGACAGAATTCTTTATATAGAGTATCAAAAAATTCCACCAGTCTTAAAACTGACAAATTTAGTAGAGTGGCAAAATGTAAAATCAATATACAAAAATTAATCATGTTTCTATAAACAAATAATGAGTCACCCAAGAAACAAATCAGGAAAACAATTCTGTTAAAAATAGGCCAAAAACCGGGGGTGGTGGCTCACACCTGTAATCCCAGCACTTGGGAGGAAGAGACAGGAAGTTTGCTGAGTTCGAGGCTTGCCTGGGCTCCATAGTGAGCTCACGGACAGCCTGAACTACAAAGCAAGACCCTGTCTCAAAAAACAAAAATAAAAATAAAAACAAAACAGGCCAAAATAATTAAATATCTAGGACTCAACCTAACAGAGGAAGTAAAAGATTTCATAATGAAAACTACAAAACTCTGAAGAAGCCGAGCATAGTGGCTCATGCCTATAATCCCAGCACTTGTGAGGCAGAGGCAGAAGGATAGCTGGGTTTGAGGCTTGCCTGGGCTACATAGTGAACTACATAGTAAACTACAAAGCGAGACCCTGTCTCACAGAAAACTCTGAAGAAAGACATTGAAGAAGAAAAGCAATCTGTAGATTTAATGATATCCCTCTTACAATACCAATATTCTTCATAGAACTAGAAATGGCAATTCTGAATTTCATTTGGAATCAGAAGACCCAGAATTGCCAAAGCAATGCTGAGCAAAAAGAGCAGTACTGGAACCAACACTATATAGACTTCAAGCTATACTAGAAAGCCATAATAACAAAAACAAACCTAAGCACTTACAACCATCTGAATTTTGACACAGGAGCCAACAGTAAATACTGAAGACAGTCTTTCTTAGAAATAATGCTTGGAAAACTGAACATCCACATGCAGTAAAATGAAAGTAGACCAATTTCTTTCATCACATATTAAAATCATTATCAAGCCAGAGATTTAGCTCAGTGGTTCAAGCGCCTGCCTAGCAAGTGCAAGGTGCCTAGTTTGATCCCTGATAACCACATACAACAATACCAGGTATTAGTGACTCACTCCCACCAGCAATCAATGCCACATATCACAAATACTGGGATTGGTGGCTCAAACCTGTCATCTCAGCATTCAGGAGGCAGAGGCAGGAGGATTGCTGAGTTTGAGGATTGCCTGGGCTATATAGTGAGCTCAGGGTCAGCCTGAACTACAAAGCAAGACCCTCAAAAAAAAAAAACATTATGAAATAACAGTTGATAAAAAAAACTCAAACAAAACAAAAAACCCAAAACATTGAGGCTGCTAAAAGACAACATAGGGAAAACACCTGAAGCCATAAGTAAATGCAAAGACCTCTCAAACAGGACTCCAAAAGCAGAAGAAATAATATGAAGAATCAACAAATTAAAAAGCTTCTGCATGGAAAAGAAAACAATTACTAGAGTGAAGAGACATTCCAATTGAATGGGAGAGAATCTTTGCTCATAACTCTTCTGATCAAGAATTAATATCTAGAATATATAAAAACCTAACAATAACAGCTATAAAACAGGGAACCTCAATAAAAAATGGACAAGTAAACTGAATAGATACTCCTCAAAAGAATAAATTTAAATGGCCAGATGTTCAACATCTCAAGCCATCAGAGAAATGAACATTAAAACTGTATCGAAATTCCATCTCACCTCAGTTAGACAAGAGAAAACACAAAGAATACTGGCAAAGATGAAAGGAAAAATACTGTTACATTGTTGGTAAGAAAGTAAACTAGCTCTACCACTATGGGAATTAGTAGGGAGACTCCCCAAAAGACAAAAGAGAAATATTGTGTTTTTTTAATTGAATTCTTTATTGGTACAATTTATATACATCTCAAAATCACATATAACATTGGGAAATTTGTACCAGTATATGCCACAACTTAATTTTCATTTTTACCCATATCCCTACCCACTCCCCCCTCCTCCCCCCTTTATACATGCTCTTTTATTTTCTTTCTGTATCATATTTATTCCTTCCCCTCATCACATTCCCAC
>PVIC010000617.1:0-114792 GCA_004025085.1 Thryonomys swinderianus | reverse complement strand
CTTTTCTTTTCTTCTTTTCTTTTTTTGAGACAGGGTCCCACTTTGTAGTTCAGGCTGGCTCTGAGCTCACTGTGTAGCCTAGGCAAGCCTCGAACTCAGCAATCCTCCTGTCTCTGCCTCCCGAGTGCTGGGATTACAGGTGTGAGTCACCACGCCCGGCACTGTGGTATGTGGTATTGATTGTTGGTGGGCGTGAGTCTCCCCACCCAGCATTCTATGTGGTTACTGGGGATCGAACTCAGGACCTTGCGCTTGCAAGGCAGGTGCCGGAACCACTGAGCTAATCCTCCGGCCCAAGTCTTCTGATTTCTGATTGCTCAGGGACACCTGTGGCGAGAGGAGGCTGGGTGGATCTTGAGAGGTGTCCTGAGTGTGTGTACCCTACCAGCTACCACAAAAAGATGGAGAAGGGAATACTGGGGATTCCCCAGGGCTAATATCCTGCTCAGAGAGACCCAGGCAGGTTTCTGCTAACTGCAGCCTAGGAACCCCGCCCATGACCAATACCTGGCTTGATCTATCCAACACGATGACCAAAAAGGATACCGATTTGTTTTTCTCTGGTCGAGCGCTGGAAAGTGGTTACCATAGGGACAGAAGAGTGGGAAGAGGCATGGACATTCCCTTCCTAACATCCTTCGTAAAGGCTGGTTTCCTCAGTGAGAGAGGTTGGGTCAGTGGCTTCACATCACAGTGTCTCGGTGACTTGTACACACAGAGTGACACCGGGAGCCACTCTGACCGTCTTCTGTAGTCTGCAGCGGTGGGATCACCAGCCAGGTGTCCTGACCCTCTGGTAGAAGACGTCTGGGGTTTCTCAGCCTCTCTCGGAGTGTCAGGCTGGAAGAGGTTTCACATGGGGAGGCGACGCTTGAATAGTTGTTGGAGGGTCAGGAAGTGGCTGTGGCTTTCAGGTGGCCGGGTGTGGGGAGATGACAGAGCACTGCTACCTGGGTTTTTAGCTGCTTACAGCACCAGGCTGGGTGGCGCAGGGGAGCACACAGGCGTGGCCACTGTCTGTGGAAGCCCGTGCACCTCCATCGCTGGTGGAGCTGATGAGCCTTCTCCTTTTCCCTTGTCTCCACATCTCACATATGTGCTTCGCACTGGGAAAATGTGGACCAGAGCTCCGCAGGTGAGGGAGCTAGGAAGACAGCTTCTCGGCTTCTAGCCCCGTGGCCCAGGCCCTGCCTTGGAGGGGAGCAGCGATCGCTCTGAGATACCAACATCCAGTTTTCCAGCTATGGGAGGAATGTAGGGAAGTATCAAGGGGGCACCACTGAAGTGCCAGAAGGTTCTGAGTTCACTTCCTGCTTTCACCATGAAGACGCCCTGTCCCTTTTACTCATCAGGTTTTATTTGGAAATTTTTAGTATTTTATTTGGAAATATTTTCTATACACACAAATTGACTCACGGTGTCACAAGGCACTGGGTGAAAAATGTTAAAGGGAAATGATTCTGGCAGTTGTGGAGAGGTTAGGAAGCGTGTACTCAGGGATATTGCAAAAGGGCAGAGACATGGGGTTTCGTTGCTTAGGGTGGAGTTTTTACTTGATTAGCTTTGGGGGGCTTGGGGGACTCACTTGTAGTATCTGGGTGGGTCGTGGAGGTATGGCCTTTGGGTCCACGTCTGCTCCCTCATCCCTGCAGTTTTTGCCCTCCTCTTCCCTTGGTTTACTTCTTCACTTCCATGAACCAATCAGCTCTGCTCCACCAGGCCCCTTTGTCATGATGTCACTGCTTTGGAGCCAGCAGAACATGGAATGAACCCAGGGGCAAATCAAACCTTGCCTTCTGTGGGTGTTGGGCCTTGCGCCTCAGTGACAAGAAGGCTGATACACGGAGCTCAACTCTGAGTATGAAAAGAATAAGTGTGGATTTAGAGCCAAGGCTTAGGTCAGAGGTGTCAAGGAAGAGATCAAACATAGGAGGGATTCTTGCTAAACTGATTTAGGATTCTTCTGAAGGTGGATCAGAGGGACTCCGTACCAGCCAGGGGTGGGCAGAGGGATGAGGAATTGGACCAGGTAGGAAAGATTTCTAGAGATCCAGGAAGGGATTTTCTCCAAATGGTCCTAGCAAGATTCTTGTTACAACTGGGCTTCAGTGAGGACAGGGTCCAAGGTCAAGGCCTGGCTGAGAACGGGACTTAGAAAACCCTGACTTAAATTTGGTCACAGAGGGAACTTTCGTCGGGACCCAAGTGTAGCTCCATGAAAAGGTGCACAGATTTTCCATTGGGGTTGAGCGCACCAAAGGATCAGGGTCCACCTTGCCTTGTCTTCCCTCTTTCAGGATGCCAGGCAAGCCGTGGCGCAGAGCAACTCGTGCAGATAGATGCCTGAGGGTACAGCAGGCCCAACATGACAAATTCCTGCCTCGGCTCAGCTGGGATGTACAGTTCTGCAGTTTCCTTATGATTCTGTGGTTTTTAGTATCCTTTGATTCCTCAGCACTGTATCCTCAATTTCTGTAGTGCTTTCATTTTGCATTTCTTTGATTCTGTGGTCTGATGATCCTGGGACAGGGACTCTCTGACTCAATTCTTTCAAGAGAGGTTTTTCCCTTCATTTTTGGATGAATGAGTCCCAGCTCCACTGGTGAGTCAGGGACCTGTACTGGGAGGGGCAGTGAACTGGAAGATAATGGAGGACAGAGCAGTTTTCTCATGTATTGGCTGTGTCCATTGTCAGTACAACAGCAACCCACCTGACAGCAGGTGTGGGCCAGCGTATGGGCAGGAAGGCAAGTGAGTCTCAGGTGATGAACAGTGACTACCTGAAGAATGATGGGCAGCCAAGGAATGAGGGTGGAAATGAAGCCAACAGCACATATATATTTCATCCGTTAGGACCCGGATGCAGAAACTCCTCCCATGGCTGTGCATAAGTCCTGCAGTTCTCTGATAAATTCTTTCCCCCACCAAGCCAACCTGCCGTATCCCCTGTCCTTACAAGCAGCTCAGTAGCAATCTGTATACTCCGTGTGGGCCAGTTTACAACCCTGGAGAACGTACTTGAATTTAAAAAGAGGGCTTCCTAGCTGGGCGTGGTGGCTCACGCCTATAATCCCAGCACTCGGGAGGCAGAGACAGGAGGATTGCTGAGTTCAAGGCTTGCCTGGGCTACATAGTGAGCTCAGAGACAAACTGAACTACAAAGTGAGACCCTGTCTCAAAAAAAAAAAAAAAAAAAAGAGGGCTTTCTAGATGCAACGCAATATTAATGACAGGAGTACTGATCAGCATAGGTTGAGATGCTATCCTAGAAACCCCAAATTTCATAAAGAGAGTTTAACTTCCGCTCACCTGAAGTTTACTGTGTAGCTCTGATCCGTGCAGTGACTCGAGATTATGGTTCCTTACCTCCTACCCGCCATCTTTGCCGTCATGACTGGTTCATTTTTGCAGGCACCCTAAGATGCTTACTTTATGTTAACTATCTCATGGCATTACAGAGATCTTAACTGATGGGGAAATTGAAGCTGAGATAAATTGCATAACTTGCCTAAAGTCACAGAGATTCAGGATTTGATCTCAGGTTCATACATCTCTGGAACTTGTGTCCTTTACCTCTCAGATCCCATGGGAGCTGGGGAGGAGTCACCACTTCCACTGTCCGGCACCAAGTACATCAACCATTGCTTTTCTACTTGTTCTGCTAGGCCTGGGCCTGTGAGCAGAGACATATCCAGCTCGCTCTGGACCCCTGCGGTGTGGCTGTGACACCTAGAAAAGGTGACCAGTGGTTTTTGATGATTATTTTTTTTCCATTTGGTCAAAAATATGGGAGGCATCTTTTGATTTTCTTGCATATCCTTTCTGTTCTTAGTTCAGACTTGATAACCTTTGAGAACCCGCCTCAAATTAAAATGCTGGCATTCCTTTGGAGAAGATGGAGTGGGTCATGCCTTGTTCATCTCCCGTGGCCCTGCCAGTGAGGCCATCAGTGGCTCTTGGCCTCCATGCCTGATCCACCCTATCCAGAAAGTCAGACTCACCTGTGGGTGAAGCAAGGGGTACCCTGGTGTGTAATTTCAGGGGTGCTGGATTGTAGGTCTCCTTGGGTCCTCCCCTACTTCTACTGTTGCTTAAGCACTGCCCATTAGCTTAAGAGTCATGTTGTACTGAGCTTGGTCTGTCTGTTCCACCCTTGAAAGGCAATACTTGGGAGCTGAGATTTGGAAAGGAATTGAGGTTAATTCAAGGGTTTACACCCTGAGGAAATGGGGGAGCTATTTATTTTTCCCTAAAATGATCATCTTGGGGAACTAGGGTCTTCCAGGGAAGTAAAAGAGGTGCAGCCTCAGGAAAGCTACTGAGCGTGGTTCCCACCATTCAGAATGTGCATCTGTTTTCTTTGGTTGAAACATCACAGTCGACCTGGGCCTCCTGGTGCCAGATTCTGTCAGTCTTTGGTTCCTTGTGGCAAGTGAAGCTTCATCTTACCCATTCCTAAGATCTAAAGGTCACCAGATGTTCTGGGTTGTGTCAACTTAAGGAAAGACCACTCGGCAGTTAATGTTTTAATCATTTAGATGCAGTTTTTACTTTAGAATTGAGAATGCCAAGGAAAGAGGGAAAGAACTCTGCAGAGGACCTGCCTGGTTACAATATCTTGTAAGCCATTTGAGAATGGAATATTTTTGTAGTTGGGGGAAAATCTTTTTAAAAAAATCTGATTTTGGGGGAGGAGAAAGGCTGAGCACAAGGAATGCAGGAGTGACAAGAAGAGATTTGGGTTAGAAAACCCGGGGTTGAGTAGCATGTAGGCCCCCACGGCTTAGCCACCACTTATGGGCTCAGCAAAGCACCGCTCATCTTGGACTCTGTTTCTCTATCTACGAAATGGGGATGTTTTAGGCTCTATTTCTTAGTGACTACAACGTTCTGAAAATTGACAGACACGATTAAGACAACTTATATTTACATAATGTTTTACAGCATGCAGCACAATATTCTGAACTATTAAAAACTTTTTTTTTTTTTGAGAAAAACTCCATGCATTTATTTATGGCCTGCGATCAGTCTCCCCCTTCAGGCAGCAGCCGGGCAGAGCTAGGCATTGATTGCCTCAGGGAAAGAATGACACAGCACAAATCAGATAGGAAGAGTCAAGTTCTTGGCTCTTGAGTTTTAAAAGCCAGCCAAGGTGTGGGCAGATGATGAAAGATTCGGAAGGTGAAAGCAAAACAGCCTTGTCTCTTGGACCAGTAAATTCTCTCTGAGCTATGGAATAGACACTGGTGGATCCTTTAAAAAGTGAAGAAGAGGCATTAGGTGGCAGAGGGAGCATGCCAAGAATCCCAAGCCAGACCTGAGCAAGAACCTCTCAGAGAAGCCCATGGGATTAAATCCCTGGGTCAGAACAAGATTCCTGACCCCCGTGGTGCCCAGCCTTCAGGATGCCTCCAGTGGGTCCCTTCCTGGGCCTCAGAGCCTCCTGCAGTCCCTCTGGAATCACTTCAGAGCTGCCTTGTGCTCAGCACTGTATGGAACGGGTGATGTGGAGTGTTGGAGGTTTGTCCTCCAGGGCTTTGCAGCACTGTCTCATCGGCCCTTGCTTGGTGGGATGGCGGATCCGTGGAGGGGCATATGGAAAGACATGAGCTCCAGGCAACACCTAACACCTCTGTATCAAACGAGTCACCTCGCTGGAGATGGAGACTTCAGCTCCATCCAAACCTTCCCAGCCCCATATTTCTACCTGAAAACAGCCTCACAGGACACTCAGATCTAGAGCACCTGGACAAGCTGTACACAGATCTATGACCCATAGAAGCCATGAGCTTGAACACTGTAAATGTTCATTGTCACTGCAGAGTGCTAAGCTTTGGTTAATTTGTTATGCAGCAATTGGCTGCCAGTCTCTTCAGTTTGACACACTGCGATCCCTCAGAATTTAGACACAGCTCTGGAAAAAGAGGGCAGAGGACGCTCTTTGAACTATAATTATATTTCTGCCACCTAGAAGAACTCAGGTTATGTATCAGCTAATCTTAACTGTCAACTTGACTGCATAAAGACTCCTGGAGAGCCGATTGGATCATGGGGTGGGTGTCTGATGTTCATGACTGAATGTGCTGTTGGGAGGTGGGGCCCAGTTGGAGGTGCTCACTAGGATGTTCCTTGGAAGGTCTTTCTCTGGCTAGAACCTTACTACTGTGTTCTACCCAGTTGCTTTGAAGTGCCTTTCCCCCAGATATTTTTGTCTTGGAACCAGCTATGGACCAAACCTTTGAAACTGTGAGCCAAAATAAATCTCTCCTTTAAATTGTGGGTATCGGTTGCCTTGTCTCAACAATCGAAAAGCTGATCAGTATAGAAAATTGGTACCAGAGAAGTGGAGTCCTTGCTGTGACTATACCTGACCATGTAGCTCAGAAGCTTTTAGAACTAGTTTGCAAGAACAGTTTGGAAAACTTTGGAGATGGAAACTAAAGATGCCCTAGAAAACTTTAAGTGGATACTGTTGGGCAATTCTTGTGGGAGCTCAAAAGACCAGTATGCCAGTAGAAATGTAGATAATAAAGGGCAAGCTCAGAAGGTTTTAGACTGGAAAGAGGTCTTTGATGGGAGTTGGACTTGAGGCCATGGACTATTATATTCTAGAAAAAAGTTTGTCTATATTTTGGTCATGTTCTGATACTTGTCTGAGTTTAAGGGCTATGGGCCAGTGATTTGGAGGAAAAAATCCCAAGACAGCCCAATATTCAGGTTGTGGCATGGGTACTGACAGCTGCTTTTAATCAGATTTATAATGAGAATTAAGAGAAAAAAGCCCATAAAGATTTGAAATATTTAAATTTTGCTCCAAAAAGAACCATGGGTAAAGTTGAGGCCCAAAGAGGTGTGGTTTCCAATAAGGTGGGTGCCATTAAAAAGACAAAGGATTTTGAACCAGAACAAGTTAAAAGATGTCTTAAGAAAATCTCAGGAATCCAGCAAGACCCTCACTCATTGCAAGATGATGGGTGGAAAATATAAAATTTTGAGAAGACAGATTCTGGACCTTCTGCTTAAGAAAGGTCACATGGGAAGTGGGTCCTGGGACTTACCTCACCACACTGAGCCACCCAGCCATTCACAGCCCACTGTAGTCATGCTCCAAGCTACTACATGAGCTTTTTGTCACCCACATGGTGGTGGTTTACTAACATGGAGCATATAAGAGCTGCACGGTCAGGGAGACTTCTGCATAATTTTAAAGACGGTCCAAGGAGCCCCTGAGAGGTGGTGCATGGAGCTGTGAGAACAGTTAGAGATGCTGTGGAGGAAGTTATAGAGATGTTGGAAATGTTGGGTGTCTGTCAAAAAAGCTACAGGTTGAGTAGAGGGAGGTTCTGTGGGCAGCAAGGCCATAGAAGTGGGGCTTCCTAAGTCCTCTAGGACTTACATCTCACCACCATGAACCCTGGATACTGGTCAAGAAGCTAGAGAACTTAGGGTTTGCCCTGCTGGGTTTTGGTCTTGTTTTGTTCTGATTCATCTCTATCCCCTTATTCCTCCCTTTTGGAAAGAGAATGCTTGCTCTGTACTGTTATGTATTAGAAATATGTAACTTGCTTTTTGAATTTTACAGGGGTCCATAGCTAAGAGTTTTCCTTGAGTCTCAGAGGAGACTTGGCAGTACTGTATCTGCTGAAACTTTAGAGAAGGGATTATTATATCTTTTTATTTTAGGCATGTTAGTTGCATTGTGTTAGTTGGAATTATTAACTTATTATTGTGTTTATTTGGAGATTAAGTATGGGTTAATGAGATGTGATCAGGTGTGAAGTGGACAAAGGGTAGACTTTTGCCAGTTTTATCTTAATTATCAATTTGACTGGATAAAGAGACTCCTGGGGAGATGATTGGGTCACGGAGGGCTCTATGCACATCAGTGGCTTAATCCTCTGATTATGGTTGAATGTATCATTAGGAAGTGGGGCCCAGTTGAATGAGGTGGTCACCGGGACGGCACCTTTAGAGGGTATAGATCTTGCTGGCAATCTTCCCCTGATGTTGCTCACTGGACACCATGAGGTGAGCAGCTTTGCTCTGCCATGCCCTTCTAACACCATGTTTGTGCCTTGGAGCTAACCATGGACCGAATCCTCTGAAACTATGAGCCAAAAATAAACTTCTTTAAGTGGCAGGTGCCTGGTAGTTTGTCCCAGTGATGGGAAAGTGGAAAATGCAGGCTATACCAGGAATTACACTCTATTACAAAAAATAAAACTATATGTTTAGATGACCTGAGATGTATGTCCAGTTCCCTGTACTCCTGCAAGCCATCCTGAGGAGCTTCATAGATATATTTAGGACCATAGAACCCTAAGGGAGCCTGGAGAAGAGAACCAGTGTGTTAAAACAATGGCATTTCCCCCCTGAACCCTTCAAATCCCCAACTCTAGAGTTTGGGGGTTCTTCGCTTCTGCAGTTTCTGGGCTCCCCCTTTCCTCTCACTGTCCCTCCACCACCCTGTGAGGAAACACAGCTCAGCTGGACTTGAAGTCCTTTCAGTTTGTCTCGTTAGCAAAGCCCAGTGTTAAAGAGGCCATTAAAAAAGAGGGAAAGCTAAATTGCCTGGAGCTGCGAGGCCCTGGAGGCCAGGGAAAGCAGGTGATGGAAAACAGGCCTGTGATTAGAGGGCAGGCGGGGCTCAGGAGCTGGAGCAGGCAAACCTCCCTTGCAGACGGCAAAACATTTGAAAATCTTCCTTCGATGGACTGAGTTACCAAGATATTTCTCTGCTCCCCCTCACCCTACAGAGTCAGGAACAGGGGCTGAGCAGTGTCTAGAGTCGGCGGTGCTGAGCTCTTTCCCTTTCTAGCTGCTGTCACACTGTGGGCAACTCTCTGAATCTCTCTGACCCTCTGTCTCCTCATCCAGGAAGAAGGGGTGATGATGAGCCCATAAAAATGGCCCAGATCTCTGTCTCTGTGTCCATGTCCTTGGACATGTGGCTTTGTAACTCTCTCTTCCACAAAGTAGTCTGTTCCGTGGTGACTGTGTGACTTATTATGGCCAAAAACCATGGCAGAAGTGTCAGTATGTCAGTCCTGAGCCTCAGTCTTGGAAGTTTTGTACATTCCAATCTCTCTGCCTCTGGTGAGTGAGCCCTACTAGAAAACTCAGGCTTCCGTACAGAGGACCAGAACCATATGAAACAGATACAAGCTGTCTCAGCTGCTTTGGCTGAGACTCTTCTAATACAATCTGCGTCCAGATGGTGACAGATACATATGCGTGCCAGCCAGTGGCCTGCACAGATGGCCCCAGAACTAAAATAGCCAGTGGATTCATGCACTTATGGGGAATAATGGATATGCAGATATTGTTTGAAGATTTTGGGTGTTGGGTTGGTTTGTTATGCAGCAGTAGCTAGCAGCTACACCTGTTTTAAGGACTTGCTGGAGACCAATTACATTTGTATAATAAAGTGATACTAGGTAGTACAGCTACTATTCACAGAGGGCTGGCTCTGCATGGCACTGAAAGGCATTCTTTCAAAGACCAGAAGCACTCAGAGCAAGCACAGAGCCTCACACTGCTACATATACTCCTTGGTGGAGTCTCTGCTAGTGCATGTTAGTTGTTGGATGTTACTGAGGTTGGGACTCCAGATATTTGAAACATTTAAAAACATTTGAAAATCTTTGGGATGGTCTGAACTCTGGGCTTAGGTGTTCAGGGGCCTCAGTGACTCCTTAAGCAAGGGTGGACCAGAAGGCAACTTCTGTGCTGGAGAGGCTGCTCTTGAGAGGAAATGAGGACCTCTGGGGCAGGGATGAGGCATTAGTCAGGATGCTCCCTCCTGTTCCTAGCTGCTGTGGTCCCTGGCCCAGCAGCCTGGGTTTCCCTGGGGCTCTTGTTACAAATGCAGACTCTCAGGTCCTGCCCCTGTGGAGGGAATCAGGGAGCGCATCTAACAAGCTCCCCAGGGGATTTCTGTGCAAGTTGGAGTTTATCCGGGGCACTCTTTTAAGCTCTCTATGGTGAGAGACTGAGATATATATATATATATATCTCCCCCAATCCATTGTGGAATGACACTTTTGTAAAATACAGTAAAAAAATAAATTACTAGATGTATTAAATGAAAGAAAAAAATACTTATGAAATCCAGGCCCCAAGTTTTTCAGACTAGATCCAAGGTATATAAAATCCTCTCTAACAAATTGCTACCAAATTTTCTAAATGCCGTGGACAGATAGCAGCTGCCCACCTGGCATAAGCAGTGAACTACTTTATAAGCAGAACCAGAATTGATAATGATCACGATGCCCATATAAGAGGAAACTACATAGGGTTGGGTTTCATAGCAGCTAGTGGTAAAAACATATAACTTACAAGGCTGGTTGCCTCAGAATCCCTTCAGGAAATGGTGGGGCCATTTACTTTTTTAAATTCTCCCCTTTCTAGGTGAGAAACTGAAGCTCAGAGAGGCTAAGTGATTTGCCTAAGATCACACAGCATACTTGAGCACAGCCTGAGCTCACTCACCTGTTTGGCCACAAGGCAAGAGGAAGGAGGGAAAGACATCCCAGAGAGGCTCACAGTCTCTTAGACCTTGCGTGAGTGACAGCTGTCAAAAAGTAGGCAAGGGGCGCTTGCCACCTCCATGACCTCCGTTTAGGGGAAGCTGGAGCCTAAAAAGCTGTCTGCCAGCCCAGGGCAGGGAGGATCTTTCTCATCCCTGGCCTGGCACAGCCCCTCGTGCCACCGCATCCTGCCAGGTGGAGGCTGGCAGCAGAGCCCGCTTTCCTACAGCAGCACTCTTCTCCCTCCTGCTTTCTCTCTTCTCCCAGGAGCCAGGGGGGCCGGCAGAGAGGCCCAGGTCTGGCAGCCTGGGTGATAGCTAGTTATCGGCAGGTTGATGGCTGCCACCGAAGACTGCCTGAGGACATCAAGGCGGGGCCACTTCTGAGGCCCGCTGCTCTGGAGAGCTGGCTGCCAGCGTGGCTGCCCAGGGCTCGGCGTTTCCCCTCACCATCTCATTAATCCTGATTTACAGAAAAAGGCAGCAGGCAGGGGCCCTCTTAACAGGCCGAGCAGGCGACTGATTTGCCTTCACTGAAGACAATAGTGCCCAGGAGACCCGGCATTGCTGAATTATTCAAATCAGCCATGGCAGGGAAATCTGAGGACACGGCGTGGCTGGGGTCCCAGGCTCCTGGGGCCGCCCTCCCTTCCCGCCCCCAGGGCCGCATGCAGGGCAGCTTGCGGAGGCAGACCCAGGCCTCCCTGCCAGAGACACAGGCTGCTCTCGGCCTCTCCTCCTCCCTGGGTGGAAGTTGAAATTGGTGTTGATCATCTCTAAGCACCTTTGAGCTCTAGTAATGGATCCAAAATGACATTTCCCACGTGCTGGTCCCCCGGGGGACATTCTGACAAGGACTTCTGGATGAACATGTGACTGGGTGAGGGAGGGTGGAGGCAGCAGGAGAGGGCTGCTCTGTCAAGGGGTGTGTGTGGGGGGGCTGTGTGCATGCATGTGCACGGTTGAGAGACGCGGAGGAGAAGGGCTGGATCCTGGCTGGGGCAGCCTGGGCGTTTCCGCTCCTGGAAAGGAGGCACAGGAGCAGGCAGATCTCGTGGGGCGATGCTGAGCTCCAGGAGGGAAACCTGTGGAGCACCGAGACCCAGTGCCACAGCCCGGTGCCCTCCCAGTGGAGAGGGAGCCTTTGGAGAGCACAAGGGGATAAACTTGAGTCCCAGGGAGGAGCAGGGAATTGCTCAAAGGTGGGTAATTAAGGCTGTAGTTTGCAGCTGGGGCCGACCCTGTCCCTTACATGTCCCACCTTTTCGGACGCAGGCCGTGTGTCAGGCCTGGAGGGGCAGGCTCTGCAGCACGCCACCGCTCTTAACCTCACGGGAACCTAACACCGAAATAGTATGGCTCCCATTCTGCAGATGAGGAAACTGAGGCTTGAGGAGATTCAGCCACCTGGCAGGCTGAGTGACAGCTGGGTTGGGAGGAGCCTTGTTGCTCTGCCTGGGTGGAAGGGAGCTTCTCCACATCTCCCCTGGCCAGTCTCTCGTGGCCCTCCCACCCCTGCGGTGGGCAGGACCTCAGCTTGTGAGGTTTCCTGGTGTTAAGCAGTGCCCTATACCTGTCGTCCCAGGGGCCCCCAAAGAGCAGAATTTTCTTCAGAAAGATGTGTTCGCCAGGTCCCCGGGCATCCGTAAGAAGAGCCCTGAGGAGAACTCTGAAGAAATAGATGAATGAAGAAGTTCAGAATTTCTGGGCACAAAACCCACCTGTTTGGGAAGCTGGTGGCTGTCTGTGGCTAGGGCCGACCTACCCTTAGCAGGACGCTTTCTCTAGGAGTCGGGGTGCTGGGGAAGCAGCCGCCCCCCCAGGCATGGAGCGAGTGAGGAGCAAGGGGAGGGTGTGCCTAAGAGTTTTTGCTTTTCCGCATCAGCCAAAGACAAGAGGACACCAGCAACAGGGGCGAGAGACGTAACCTTCGATGAGTTCACCTTTTGCTAGGCATCACCTTTAAGTGCGGAAAGCCCATGCCCTCCTCAAGGCCACTGTGTGTGAGGCCGGGAGCTGTGTGAGGTCGGTTGATGTTCATTTTGCAAAGGAGGAAACCGAGGCGTGGAAGGGAATCTCTGCTCAGGATGCTGCGCGCAGCTGGGAGCTGGGAGGAGCCGAGCCTAGATGGGGTTTGAACCCAGCCCGACAAGCCTCTCCCAAAGTGACCACTCCTTTCCCCTGCCCACAGCACCCCGTTACGATCCACTCGCGGGGCGTGCTCTGTGTACCATAGCCTTCGCCCCGTGTCTCCTGCAGCCTCGTCCCTTTTTCCGGGGACGCTCAGCCCCCTCCACGCTCCAATCAGCTTCCATTTGGAATAAGAAGCTTCTGAATTAGTCAGGTCTCTGGGACCTGTGCGAACAGCTCCGCCTCTCGGGACACGCCCCGCCCCGCAGAAAAACCAAACCGAAAGATTCATCTCCTGGGTCAGATAAAGGTGACTAAATGCAAACTGGCCGATTCCTTTCGGCAAACAGTTCCCCGGGGAGGGCTCGTACAAGGAGGCGCAGAGCCAATCGATCAGGGAAATGCTGCGAGGTGACTTACAGGGGAGACTTAAAGGAACAAATCCTTGTGTCTTTACAGCCTAGGGGGCTCTTCAGCCTTGTAAAACTCCCCCACAAGCTGTGAAGGCTGCGGCACGCGCCTCCTCCTCCTCCACCGCCACCGGGCGAGGGCGGAAATCCGCACAGTTTGACCTCTGAGGTCTCCCGCTGAGTTCTTTACTTATCCAGAGAGCGTTTATCCAGCGCCTACTGTGTGCTCGCCAAGAGTGTGCTGTCCTACAGAATCCTCCAGGTGGCGCTGTTAGCACCCCGTGTTCCGGGAGAGAAGCTGAGGCTTTTGGAGGGAGGCTGAACCGATGTGCCTCCCGCCTTTAAGCAGGCCCGAGGGTATGTCTTGGGGTCCGGGTTCAGCTGTCCCCACCTACAGCTTTCTTTCCACTCACTGCCTCTCTGATCAGATCCGGTTCCCGTCAGGCTTGGGCTCCAAGCCTGGCACACTCAACCTGTCCTCTACCTGCCTGCATCTCCCTCTGGCTTTTAGCTCTGCTATCTTGCTCTCTGCTCTGGCAGACCCAGAGAAACGACTTGATATGTATTTCTCTTTCTATATATCTATATATCTATATATAGATATTTGCAGTAATGGGGGTTGACGCCTTTGCACAGCGTTACATTCCCAGTCCTTTTATTTCCTAATTTTTAATTTCGATACAGAGTCTTGTGGAGTCACTAAGTTGCCCAGCCTGGGCTGGAACTTGTGACCCTCCTGCCTCTGCTTCCCTGCGTGTTGGAATTACAGGCATGAGCTACCACAACAAACGAAGACTTTCTTTATCTTGAGGAGCAGTTTGTGAATCTTGGGGACTCAGTTGCCCTTGGAGTCTGCAGGTCCATGCTGCTCTGTTCCCTGGTAGTTACCCCACCCTCCTTCCCTCAAAGTGTCAGGAGCATCTGCTAGGAAGGGTAGCTTGGCCTGGCCGCTGGTGCCTGCAGACTTCCTGGAAAGGACCCAAGGGACTCTGAAGTGCTCGTCCTAAATACTCTGCTGTGCTGATGTGGCCTGAATGGGCACAACCATGTTCCAATAAAATTTTATTTACAAACACAGACGGCTAGATTTGGCCAATGAATTGTTTCTTGGGACAGAGGATAAAAGATCTGGCTTGCGGTTTCTCAGTCTCTGCCAGGTTGCTTCCTGTATTTCCTTACTATGTGACCTCAGGCCGCTTGCTACATCTCTCTGAACATTGTTTCCCTTCCACAAGAGGATAGTGATAGCATTTGTTTCATGGGCTGTTTGAGGCATTAAATAAGACCCAGCAGTGGAGTGCATATGTTAGTGTGGAAACTGGTAGCTGTTACTGTATAAGGAAAAACTTGACATGGTTGGAGGACGGCCCCCTTCTGCCCCACCTCCTCCCCTGTTCTGGGGTAAGGGAAGCCGGCATGCTGGTGTTCTGATATTTCCCAGCTCATTATGCTGACAAGATTTCCATTCTTTTCAAGTTCACACATGCACTTGCATTTTAATGATTCGGAAAGGATGCATTGTGTGTCTCCTTTGGGGCAGAACCGGCTGGCTGGCCTTTGGTGGAGTGATGGCTGGTGAAACACGGGGTGCCTCTCAAGCCCCTCTATGGTCACCTCTGGTTTTCTTTCCTGAGTCCAGGAGGATGGGCTGGGTAGGTCCACCGTGACCGCCGGTGGTTCCTGGTGGAGTGCTGATCACAAGTGGCCAATTAATCTATTACTTGCAGATACATTTTTCCATTAGCGGTGGGAGAATCAATTAGTCAGCGTAATGAACTTGAGTCTGGGCAAACAGGAAGCAGAGGTTAACTCTTTGGTTCCCAGAGGAGGCTATGATGGTAAGGGGGTTTGGGGAGAAGGGGTAGATGGGTCAGGGAGGAAGTCCAAGGCACTTTAAAGCACACAGGGTGTGGCTTATGGTGATCCAGAGCCGGAGAGCCCCAGGAAGGGGGGCGGCTTTCCTAGTCATGGGGATGAGAAAGCCACTGGGATGGGATTCATCGGTTTAACCTCAGCCTTCCCATCTGTAGAATGGGAGTCATAGCAGGACATAGCTCATAGGACTGTGGTGAGGGTTGAAAAGGACAAGTCGTGTGATGTACACGGTCCCACATGAAGAAGCCCGCAGCTCCCCTGGGGACCCAGGTGTCACTATGGAGATTTTTTTCTCAATTGCATTGGGGCATAAGGAGACAAACAAGGGACTTCGCTTTCCCCCGAACTGGGAACTGAACCAGTGTGGCTTGGACCTGCACCCCCAGGCCTTTTGAAATTTTTAAAATTTTGAGACAGTGTCTCCCTGCAACTAGGTTGCACAAGCTGGACTCCAGTTTGTGATCCTTCTGCCACAGTCTCTCAGAATTCCGCGATTGCAGGCAGGGGCCAACATGCCCGGCTGGGACTTTCTGATTTAAGAACAGCTGCTGTAGGCTTCGCACAGATCTGGATTCGAGTGTGTGAAGGAAACCAGGATTCCAGGAGGTGTCCTTGCTGCTGGGCTTGCTGGGAACTTAAGTTTCTGTTGTGTACAGAGACCCTCCCAGAGGGATTGGGTCAAATTGCCTGGACCTATTAGAGCAAGATGGCCTTTCCCTCCCATTTCAGATTGTCCAGTGGGACTGTGGGTTTTGTTGTGAAGTCAGTTAGGGAGGGCGTATTGCCCAGACTCCCCAGGACGAGCCAGCATCTCCGAATCCCTCCCATTAGCATGGAGGAACTTCTTGCTCCCCTGAGCCACTCTGGCCCTTGTATTTGGCTCAAGTGGCAAGAGAAGAGGCCACAGCTTGGGGTGCTGTCCAGGCTGACTGGGACGAGTCTGATCCAGAGTTCTGGTGGCACCCACGGAGGGGACACGAGGGGACACCCGAGGTTTGTGAGAGGGATTAAGCTGCAGCCCAAGAGATCGTGGAAGTCCCCAGGGCAAGTGTGGGCTTCCTCAGGGAGGCTGAGGGAGAAGCGCAGGACGGGGAGGGAGTTCTGGTTGGCCGTTTTTGCTTCTCCTAATGGGCCAACCGTGGTTTCCTAGTGGGCTGTGGGGTAGTTCAGGCAGAGCAAGGGATAGGATGCGGGAACAGCAGCGCAATCACCCTGAGGTGACAGCAGCACAAGCACCCTGAGGGCACCAAGCACTAAGGTGGAGGCTGAAATCCAGCCGGCCTGAGTGTGGTGGGCCAGGGGCAGGAGGGTAGGAGCGATGGGAAATGGAGGCAGAGAGAAATGGGTGCTCAGACCTGGGAGACCCTCAGAGGGAGCCCGGGTGGCATTCTAAGGTCACCAGCAGGTTCTGTGCAGAGGGATATACGGTTTGTTTGTTTTTTAATAAAATTCTCCATGTTCATCTACATGGTAGTATACATGAGACCTCCGTTCTTTTTTAGAGCAGAGTAGTATTTCACAATGCCTCAAACACAATGTTTTTATATGTTGGCTAGCACGAATAGAGCTGCTGTAGACATGCGTGTGCAAATACTTGTCTGAATACCTGTTTTTCGTTCCTTTGGATATATACCTAGGAGTGGAATTGCTGGACCATGTGAATTTCACTCAATTGATAATAATAATAATGATAATAATATTAAAATGTCCTCCCTTGGCTATAAGAGGGCAAGAGTAGAAGCAGAGCCCAGGGAGAGGGATATTGCACAAGACAAGACAGAAGTTCATGGTGACCTTGACTGGCCAGGCTGTGATGGAGATGGGAAGGGTCCAATCCCCGGAGCATCCTGACTGCATGGCTGGAGGTTACCTTGCAGGCTGCTGTGCAGGAGCCCTCTGTCCTGGCCTGTGTTTGCCCCATTCCCAAAGTCTTCCCATGTCCTTGTCCCCTAGACACTGGCAGACAGCCGCCCCAGGGGCCCTGGATGTTGCTTTGCTGCAGTGACGGGAACGGGCAGTTTATCAGTGTCACAGTGCTTAGAAACCCATTCCGCACCTTTGTGCCGCCGCAACCCCCTGCCAGGAGTATGCATGGTGTATGTATTAGCAGGTAAACTGCCCCCCATAATGGAGATGGATGGGAGCCCAATTTTGTAATAGAGAACCTTTCATTAAGAAAACCACTGCCGTTGGATGATGTAAAGGCGCTAATGGGCCAGCCCCAGCCTGGGACTTAATTATATTACTGCTAACGAGCTGCAGCTCCCTGCTCGCTGGCACCTCTCAGCAGCAGGCACTGATCGGCCTTGGGTTCGTTTTGTCCCTCTGTGGCCTGGGTGACACTGTTAGAGATGGCATAGGGGGTGTGTTGGCAAGAGGGTCACTTCCTGTGTCTGACCTCCGTCTCCCTGAAACCCCAAAGAGGCGCTTGCCGCAGGACAGAGGACATTCAGACAATGGAAGTGGCTTCTGGAAAACATTGTGGAAGGGCGCTGCATCTTATCTATGTCTGTATCCATTCCTGAGCTCATTTCCGGGGCTGCAGCCAGGACCAGGAAAGCGTGGGGTAGATTTGGAGAAAGGCAGGGTCATGAACATATTGGATACAGCAGCGTCTAGTATGTAGTGGAACTTGCTCTTTTCCAGCTGTCTGTGAGGCCAGTACCTGCAGATCTCAAGGGCCTGCTCCCTCCTCTGGGAGCTGCGCTGCAACTGTGCCCTCTACCAGAGAAAACCCCTCTCTGTCTCTCTCTGTGGCTCAGTGCCCTTAGGGCCTTTTTTGCTCAGCCCATCTATGAGTAGCAGGTCCACTAAAGTATTTCCTGGTTACTCTCTGACCCCAAATTCCTGTCTTTATGCAAGAGTGTGTGTGAGCTCTGTTTTTTTTTTTCTTCTCTGCACCCCCAGTCCTGGTACATGGCTGGTGTTTTATGAATGTTGAGTGAATGAATGAACTGCTGAGTAAGAACAGGATAAAGATGCGGTTTACTGTGCCACCATGTGCGTTTAACACTTTTTACTGCGGTGACATACGCATAGCATCACGTTTCCCAGTTTGAGCACTTGTAAGCATCGTCAGCCGCATTAAGCACTTTGGTCTTGTCACACAGCCATTTCCACCCAACTTTTCCACAGAACTTTTTTACTTACAGAACTTCACCTTTCCAAGAAGAAACTATGTACCCATGATATAGTTGCGCCTGTTTTCCATTCCACCAGCTCCTGGTATCATTAGCTCTACTTCCTTTCTCTAGGAATTGGACCACGGTAGGTCTCACAGGAGAGAGTCATACACTCAATGTGGGCTCATGAATCACTTCTCCAAATGTGTGTTTTTGAAGACTCTGGAAGATGATTTTGAACGTGTGGGACTTTTGGAGATGGAGACCGTATTTTATTTAATGACCCAGGACCATCAAGTTAGCAGATCTACCTTTCCAGATTCAATTATTCCAATCCATAAAATGGATGGTTGGATGGCATGCATGCTCTAGGTCTTCTCAGAGCAAACGTGCCACAGATTCATCAGTAGTTTTCCTGCCAGTCTGTAAAGAGTTCTTGACTACTATTCAAATGCAAACTGTGAGGTGGCAAAGCGAAGCGAGTTAGCAGCTCTGGGATGTAAGAGCCAGGGGCTCTCACCCATCCCTATGAGCTCCACTGCAGCCGAGAAGACCCCCGACTGGTCTCTAGTTGCGAATCTTTGTAGGTGGGCGCTGCCAGTCAGTGCTGGTCTTTGGCATCAACCTTCATCAATTTCTGTCACCATCTCTATAGCTCTTTGGGGGCTCCCAGCTCTTTTCTATTTATATTTCTTTTTCAAAGAGGCTCACTCTGCCCACATCTCTCAGGATAATCCTCCAAGGACCAAGGTTGCAACAGCAGGAAGCCACAACCCCACTAAAAAGAAAGGGGGGGGGGAGACCTTGCACAATCTAAGGCATGTTGGAGAGCCTGCTTATATACCAGCGGCAGGCCAGGGATTGGTCTGAATGTGCACATGCTGAACAAATGGTATTCAGTCCTGTGATTGGCTCAATTCAAACCTGGTGATTGGTCCAAATTGAAGCCTGCTGTCTGATATAAATTGAAGCTTGCTGTGGTCAGGGCAGACAACTCCTGTATCAGTGCTGGTAGAGGAGGAAAGCTGCAGCTGAAATGTCAATCAGCACACCAGATTCTGGCTGTCAGGAGAGGAAAGGGCAGGCTGTTTGAGATCCATCTCAGTTTGATCTGACACTAATGTGACTGTGTCCTCTTCAAGGGTAGTTCTGAGTCAATGAGGGTGAAGACTTTCCCCTCCTTAGAATATCTGGATGTTGGGGAGTGTGAGAAGCCACTAAACAACACAAGAAAGCAGCACATGCCACATTCTTCAACAGCAGCAATTTTCCGTGTAATTAAGTTTATTCATCACGTATATTAAGGGGAAAATGGAGACGCATGATCACCACACTCCATTTGCCACTGACATCCATCTCTCAAGCTTCGTTTCTGTTTTTTCCAAAACCAACAGCCCTGATGGATGCAGAGCCCAGGAAGACCATCTGGTGTGAGAACTCGGGGACCCAGGCCCCCACAGGCCCCTGGCCTCACCCTCTGCACAGAACTCCAAAACCTACACTGCCTTCTATGAGCTCATAGCGCGGGGGTCCCAGTGGTTCATGATGGTAGTGAATTGCTCGTGACTTCTGGTTGGCTTGCTGCTAACCGTCCTGCAGTGGCAGGCTCATGGTACTGCTACTCGAGGTTAGGGTGAGGAAATGCAGTCCTGAAATAGGTCCAGTGCTGGGCGAGGAAATGCAGTCCTGAAATAGGTCCAGTGCTTCCTCCGGATTTGTAAGTCAAATCGTTTACTGATTCAGAAGGCAAATATTTGAATGCTTCTGCATTGGCAAACATCATTCCAGGCTTTGGGCTCTATCAGGGAACAAAGCTAATCCCCTCTTTGCCTCCTAAGCTTACTTGGTGAATATTTTGGAATGAATGAATGGGCAAACACAGACATGGAGTTCCTCCTACGGAAGGCTCTGCGCTAATCACAGATGGCTCCAGCAGGGCCCAATGTGCTCTTTGCCCTCATGGAACCAAAAGTGTCCTGGAGGAGGAAGATGCAAATAAAAGATTAACGGCAGTGAGCCGCTAATTCTAAACTGAGATAAAGCACTAAAAGAGAAAGGGTGGAAGAGAATTGCACTGGGCTGGGGTGGGGATTGAGGAAGCATTATTGAGGGATGGGAGCTTATTTGGAAATTTGAAGTGAGAGTTTGCATTAAGAAGGAGAAGGAAATGCAGTGGGTTGGGGTAGGAAGACTGCATGAGAACTCCATCTGTTAGGATATCTTAGACCACCAGTATCTGAAAAGCCAACTTAAAATGGTTCAGATGATAAGGACAGTTTGTTATCATGTAACAAGGCAGAGGCAGGGCAGCTCTGGAGTTAGTTAATGCAGGGGCCCAGTGCCATCCTCAAGGACCTGGTTCTTTTGATACGTCGGTTTGATTTCGCCATAGTGTTGAAAAAAAAAACTGTCAACGTTATTTCCTTGTGTTCCCAGAGTTGTTGCTGTTATCTTTCTCATGCAACACCATCCAGTGTTAGAGGAGAGACTTTCACTTCTCAGAAGAAAGAAAAAAGAGAGGAGGGACTCCAGGAGGTTGAGGCAGGACTGCAAGTTCAAGCCCAACCTGGGCAACTTAGTGCCTAAGGACGAACCTGTTTCAAAATAAATCAGGAAAGGCTGGGGATATAGCTCAGTATGAAACCCAGGGTTCAATACTCAGTGTGAGAGAGGGAGAGAGGAAGGGAGAAAAGGGAAGAGAAACCTTTCCAGAATATTTCTAACTCTATTGGTGCATTTGTGCTCTTGTGGTTGGGAGGGTGCCTGTCAGATGGAAAAGAATACCCTGGAGATCTACGCTGGAGGGTCAGAAGTCAGTCTGTTGAGTGACTTTGGTTTAGTTCTTTCCTTTCTCTAGCTTGAGCTTCCCTCAATTAATTCCCTAATTCCCTAATTAGAGCTCCTTCCATACTAGTCTAATAGACACTCAGCAGGAGCATGAAATCAGCATCTGATGATTTGGGCTTACTCATTATAGCAGCATAGCATATCCCATCCTGACAGATATAGTTATGAGAATAAAGGTGTAGCTCCAGCCAGGGGCACTGACTGGGCACTGAGAAGGCAGAGGGTTGGATGAGGTGACTTCAGGGCTCTTTCCATTGTGGGAGGTTGTGAGATTCTGAATGGACCGTTGCTAGGGTGGAAGTTATATGTGCTATTCAGTTAAGGTTTGTCTTTCCACTGGGCACATGGAACTTGTACTTCCGGCTCCTTTGGGGGTGGATGGGACCATGACACCACTTCTGGCCTATGAATCAAAGGCCTGTTTTGTCTGGGACGCTTCAGGCTCTGGATTTCTCTAACAGTTGAAGTGGAGGCTGTGTTCCATTGACCTGAGTCCTTTAGTGACTATAATTAGAGCTTTCTCCTTCCATACTAGTCTAATAGACACTCAGCAGGAGCATGAAATCAGCATCTGATGATTTGGGCTTACTCATTATAGCAGCATAGCATATCCCATCCTGACAGATATAGTTATGAGAATAAAGGTATAGCTCCAGCCAGGGGCACTGACTGTGTTAGGGCCATCGTGAAACCCAGTATTTGCATATTACTTTTTAATCCTCACAGTGGCCTCGTGGGATGGACAGAGTTATCACTTCTGCTGGAGGCCACAGAATCTCAGAGAGGGCAAGTCATTAACTCAAGTTCACACAGCTGGGAAAGAGCACAGCAAGAGTCTAACTCAGGTGTGTCTGGGTAATTATGCTAGGCTCTTATGCCTTGGTGAAGCTGGGTAGAATTCCTAAGCTCTGCCTATGCATGTGTGCTTGGGAGGAACCCATTCTGGCCTGCCTTTGGTGTGAAAATGCCCCTTCCTCCCTTACAGCTGCCTTCTGAGAGACCCAGTTAAGCAGTTATGAGGAGGTCACAGTGTCAGTTCCTGGCAAATGGCTCCCTGGGGTGGGAGAGGCCTGCATGGGCAGCAGCCATGGTTCTGTAGTAGGGGAGCAGGGAGGGGACAATCTTAGTAACATCTATAATAATCATACCTATTGTAACAGCACCATGCCCAGCCCGGGGGATCCCTGTCTGTGGTGCCAGCCACTATTATTTTCATTGTTGGCATTCTCATAGGCCTGGCCCTGATTGTCATTAGCATTTATGTAGCATGTCCATGGTACCAGTAGGACCCTCCTGGACCCAAGTGTTTGTTCCTCTGCTCTGTCCACACTCTGCTCATCTCACCAGGAGTCTTGGAGGGGGCTTCCATCTAGAAAAACCCCAAACTTGCCCTCCAGTCACCTCCCTGCCCCATTTTACAGAAAAGGACCCTGAGGCTCCGGTAGGCTTCATCCAGGCTGGCTGGGGTGGAGCAGAAATTGGAGACCTGGAGTGTAGGTGGGGGACCTCTGCTTCTCTCTGGACAGGGCAGACTGAGGGCAGACAGGCCCAGGGTCCTCAAGGGTCAGCCAGGGGCTGGGTCTGGCCGTGAGCTGCCGGAGGGCGTGGGGTCACTGTGGGCCACTGTCCTGCTGATGAGGCGGCCAGCAGCGAGGGCCGCAGAGCCGAGCCCCGAGGCTCTGCCTCTCGCCCGCTCCCATCAGCCGCTGCCTCGGGGAAAGCAGCCTTATTAGTGCGGCTGCCTTTGTGGCCCTGGGTGCAGCCAGGGGCAGAAAGGCCTCATTTGCCCAGTGAAGGTGCGGACCCTGCGTGTACCACCGCAGCCACATGGCCAGCCGGGGCTTGAGGAAGCCAGGGCACCACCATATACACATCTTGGGGGCATGGCGCGCTCAGCCAGGCTTGCACACGTGTGAGCAGGTGTGCATGTGGGGTAGGCCCGCATCCACACATCTCCCCCCGGCACATGTACCTGTATCAGAGATGCAAAGCAAGCACACCTGTGCTCACGCTGGGGCTCCCTCTGCGTCGGGGTCCCTGTAGTAGCCGGGCACTCACGACAAATGTCACAGAGGCATGAGAGAAGCAAACACATGGACGTACAGCTCCTGCATAGATCCTGCTATGCACACATGTGGCCTAGCATGGGCTAGGGCACACAGCCTGTGTTCACATATGTGTGTGCATGCCCTGGCAGATATTTGTATGCACTGGCACGTGTGCTCACATGCCCAGACCCATCTCTATTATTCTGAGTCAGGCGAGACTCCGCTCACCTGGCCCTGGACTCCAGCCTAGCCTCCATGGTTCTCGCAGTTTGCCCTGGCCAGGCTCTGCTGCCCCCATCTTACAGATGAGGAAACCGAGGCTCAGATGGAGTTAGGGCCTTGCCCAGGACATCTGCTGAGGAGGCGAGATCAGACACCCTTCGCAGTGGGGACCACTGCAGGGGAGATGACACCTGGGCCCAGGGACCCTGCCATGGCCCTTCAGGCTGTGGGACACTTCCCAGGCCTGTTCACTTCTCACACTTCATGTCCTTGCTCTTCAAGATGGGGAAGCCCCCGCTTTATGGCATGGTGCAGGGACTGGGTGCGGGTGCACTGCAGGGAGTTGGCCGATGTCACCCAGCCACACTATCAGTTATCACTGCCTCCTCCTGACACAGAGACACAGGAGAAGCCATCGAAGGGGCAAGGAGCAGCCTGGGCCCGAGCTCCCTCAGTGCCCCCAGCAGAGACCAACCTTGGTGACACCTTGAACGCGGCCCTCAGGCCTCCAGCATGTTGGGACAGTAAAGTGCTGCCGTCGGAGCCACCTGGACTGTGGCTGTCTGTTTTGGCAGCCCGGTGGATGAATGGGTCTGGGCCCATGCAGTTTGCTCTGTAGCAGACCTTGGGGTGGGTCCCACTCTGTGCCCCCCACCCCCTGCCCGGTGAGGCTCGGGTGAGGCCTCCTGGAGGATGTGAGGTGCACCTGCCTGAGGCACCCTCTGCCGGGGTCCCCCATCACAGACCAGCACTGCTGTTGCGGAGACAGCTAGTCTGTGTTAAGGGTGACTTAGAGCCCATGTAACAACCCTCGTATTCTTTTAGTGAGGCCTGAAAGGTGCTATTAAATGGAATATTGAGATAAGAAAGTGGGAGGCGGGAAAGGTTAGGCACTATTTATTCATAGGGCACTAAAATATCCTCACTGGCACAGCTTGCCACCCCTCCTCCTGGCTTCTCTGGGCTCTAGCGAGGCCTCCTGGGAGACAGCCTGGCCCCAAGAAGAGGCTGGAGTCTGGGCCCCACCCTGGCCAGCCTGTGTGCTCAGGTGGGGACAGAGGTGAGCTGGAGTAGGAGGATGTGGGGGGACCTGAGGGGGGCGGAAGAGGCTGTCAAGCGCTCCTCTTCCCCTAGCAGACCCTTACAGCCCCTGCCGGTCCCTCCCCATGTCCTAATCCCCCCTGTTTACCTCCTGTGGTTTCTCTCCCCTCTGCTTGACCTTCTGGATGTAGAAACTGGCCCCTCTGACCAGCTCTCTGAAGAGGACCCCAAGGTCTGGATTGATAGCTTGGGGGAATCTGCTTTGAGCCCCAGAAGTCTTCGGGGGAGGTGATGTCATGGAGAGCCGCAGGGCGTCAGCCCGGATGGGCTCAGCTCTGAGTCCCTACCACTTGGCATAGAGCGGCCCATAGTGGAGCCTCCAGGGGTGTCTGTTGCAAGCAGGAGCCCCGAGGAGCAGCAGGCTCTGGCACCACACAGCTTTGAGACAAGTTGGGGTAACCACTCTCCGGAGCAGCTACAGGTAAGGGAAGGACCTGCTCTCTGACCTGCAGAGCAGCGGTGGAGAAAGGGTGAGGGGAGCATCTAGGGAAGGCCTGCACCCGTGCAAAGGTCCTGGGGCTGGAGGAAGTGGGCGAGCAGGAAGCCTGCGGGTAGGAGCTAAGACAGGAGTACAGGTAAGGAGGGAAGAGTGGGGCAGGCAGGGATGGGGACTGGCAGGGGACAGCTAGGCCTAGACACACGCGAAGGCTTTATGTCTGAATTTCATTCCAAAAGCTGTGAGAGGTTCCTTTGAAGAGAAGACTGGAAACTCCTTAGGGATGTGAAGCAGGTTTGCGTTTGAAGAAGTTCCTTTGGCTGCAGTCAGTGGCTAAGGTGGAAGGGGAGCAGGAGTACTGGAGGCCTGGAGAGGGCTGACCAGCCAAGCTGAGCTGGGGCAGGTGGTGTTTGGCAGGCAGAGAGGCGGCCCGCTCAGGTCATGGGGTGACACACAGGCTCAGGATGCCGGCTGGGCCTTCTCAGGACATCGACAGACGGCAGGCCTAGTAACTGTGTGCCACGGTCACCGGCATGGGACAGACAAACCCGAGTCCCAGGCCCAGTCCTGCATTTCCTGTTCATGTGATTTTAGGTAAGGGACTTAAAACTGCAGGTTTCTTCTACCAATGTTGAGGGTTACTGACATGTCCTGTGTATCTGAGTGTGTGCGTGCGTGCGTGCGTGTGTGTGTGTGTGTGTGTGTGTGTGTGTGAGACAACTGTCAAGTGCTTTGTGGACGTGAGGTTTCAACAGTCCCAGTGCTCGCTGTGTCCGCACCATACACTCCCAGCACCTGGCAGGTGGGTACCTGTCTGGCAGCCCTGTCTGTACACAGCTGGTGCTCAATAAATGTCAAAGCTGCAGTCCACACGCAGCTTGCTGTGTGGATGACAGTTTGTCTCGCTGATTCCCTTTGTGGGTGGGTGATGCGCTATGAGCTGCTCTCGGACTCCGGGAACGTTTCCAAGATGACGATGATAACATTATTGACAACAGCCAAATTTATTCACTTCCTATGGGTGTGGCTCATCTAGTCTTTTCAGCAATCCTATGAGATGAGTACTATTATGGTCCCTACTTTACATCAGAGGCTCAGAGATGCTGTGTTAATTCCCAAGACCACACAGTTCAGAAATGGAAAGTGGGGACTTGAGTCCAGGTCTGCTTCTGAGTCCCAGACTGGGCCACTCACCTGGTAGGGATATTTGCTTCCCAAGATCTCTGCCCTTGGGGGAGGGGGCAGAAGACAGGAGGATGTGCAGCCTGTCACAGGCTCCACACTCATACCATGAATAATACAGTCAATTGCTTCTTTAAAATTACAGCAAATGCTCCCCCTACCCTGAACAAATCATTCACCGCAACGGCAGAAACAGTGTCCTGTTTACACGCAGAGCCAGAGGAATTCCATTCGGAGTCTAATTATTGATGCCTCAGCTTCTACGGCCTTGGGAAAGGGCCGCCTAATTGCACCAATTAATATTTGCCACTCTCTCAGGCATTGTCAAGTTTAAGGTTCGGCTTCCTGCCTTGCGGTGTGGGGAAGAGGTGGGTCTGTGTGACCACAGGTCCAGCGTGGGCAGAGGAAGGCATGGGCCTCCCCAACAGGGGAGCCTCCATCCAGAGTGGGGTCTGGTCCCTGCTCTGCTCTGGACTGAGGTCTTGGGAGGGCAGGTCTCCTGCTTGAGCCTCAGTTTCCCCTTGTAGATCATCTCTGCCTCAGTGTCCCTGTGAGCTCTGATGGGACCCAGTGTGACACTGAAAGGGGCGGTGGGGACTCTGAAACCAAAAGGCTGATGAGTTGTTACGAGGAATGGGAAAACAGTGGCTGTTGGGCTGGTGTGTGTGTTGGGCTGGTGTGTGGAGTCCTGGGTTCTGGCCCTGCCCGACCTCTTCTTGCTGTGTGGTTTTGGGCCAGTGTCTTCACTTCCTTTGGCTTTCCCAGCTTTTAAATGGGAATGATTCTTTGTCTGATGCTTGTGTGATAATAATATGACAGTGCTTTAATGGCACTTGCCAAGGACCAGGTAGTGAGGAATACACTCCATATGCATAATCACCTTAAGTCTTCTGAGGTTGGGTATCCTTTTGTACTCATTTCACAGATGAGGAAGCTGAGATTTAGAGAGGTCAAATAAGCTTCCTGAGGCCACACAGCTAGGAATTAGGAGAGGCAGAGCCTGGACCCTGTTTCCTGGGATTCCAAAGCCTACACCCACAACTGCTACAACTTCCTGCCTCCTACTGCCTCAGTCTCCTCATTTGTAGAAGGGGTTGATGCTAAGTTCTTCCAAGCGGATGTGTTCCTAGGATGGGGCAAGAGTAATTTCATGAGGCTCGAGGTCTGCAGATATCACGAATGAGTACCTGTGGGCTGGACACTGTCAGTCTCCGCCCCCCCTACCCTGGGTTCCTCCCAGTGTTGTGGGCATGGTGGGATGTAGGCTGTTTTCTTTTCTGAGAATTGGGTGGGCAGGACATCATTTACTTTGTGGCAGTTCCCTGCTTTGATTTCCCTGCACCCGGGAGCCCAGGGACCTGGCCTCAGTATGCCTTTGGAGCAGTTTTCTGATGGGGCGCAATGTCACCATGCATTGTGTCACTAGCCCCACAAAGCAGTGGCACCAGAGGCCACGCGAGCCACAGAAAAGATGTGGATCCCCAGGGGTTTCAGGCCTTGACAGGAACCCTGGTCGCCCCCTGCCTTGCTGCAGTCTTGGCAAAGCTCACCAGGCCCTGAGGGGTGGGGCACGGGCAGGGCCTCGGGGCATGAGATGAGTTTGATGTCCCAGGCCTGACACATGCCTCTTAGGAGGTCCCCAAATGAAAGGAAACAGAGCTCCTTAGTCAAAGGCAGCCTGAGCCTGGCGGTGGTGGGGGGCAGAGCCCGGGAGAGAAGTGACTGACTGATTTTCCCTAATTACTGCTGGTTTAATATTTATAGGGTTGGTGCCAGAGGGCTGCAGGGAGGTTTGCAGCCCCGCGCCTGCTGCAGAGACCTGGGCAGGTACCAGAGGGGAAAAGTCTGCTCGCATTCTGGGTCTTGGTTGGCCAGATCTGTGCCACTGGCCTCTGGCACCGTCTCAGGACCCAGAGAGCCTGTGTCCACGTAGCACTATCTGTATACAGAGCTCTGGGTTCAGATGCCAGGAGCTCGGAGGCCCTGTGGCTCAGGGGTTCAAGGTGAGGAGTTGAGCTGTGCCAACCTCAGCTTCTTCTTCAACCTGGGCTTATTCCTGGCTTTGCACCCCTGGGTAAGCAACCATACCTCTCCGAGCCTCAGTTTCCATGTCTGTAAGATGAAAACGCTATGGCTACCTTATGATTCTTGGGAAGATCTAATAAAGTAAAACACACAAAGAGTTGAATAGTGTTTAATAAGCAGGAGTCATGGTGTGCTAGGGTGGAAATGCAACCCTGGGCCCAGGTCACGGGCTGGAAACCTCGTCCATGCTGCAACTGCTTTGGAGCTGGAGCCACGTACAGGTGACTGGTTTTGGGGGCTGTGTCCTCAGGGCGGGTCAGTGCTGTTCCAGGGGAGGGGGGTGCTTGCCCTAAAGTTCACCGCCTTGTTCACTGCCTCTCTCCTCTCACCTTCTGTGGGCTGTGCAGGAGGAAGCCCTTCACCAGCAGCCAGAACCTTGACCTTGAATTTTTCAAGATCTGGAGCTGTGGGTGAGGAGTATTTTTCCTTATATGTTCCCCCAGCCTATGGTTTCTTTCACAGCAGTAGCAGTGAGGTCCCTTGCTCAGGCCACAGAGGCAGAAGTGGTTCCCAACACAGACAGACGTGGCATATGAACTCTGACGGGTGTCATGGAGGCTGAAGTGTTTGGCCTCTTTGTAACGCTGAGATACTAGGCCTAACAAAGTAGCTTCTGCTGTGTGTTGCGTAAGGATTTGTTGATCTGTAGCCTCCATCTTACCCCTGCCCCGGCCTGTCCCACTCTGTCTCACATGAACTAATTCATTTCTTTCTGGAAGCATCTGGATCTGACAGGCTGCCTCTTCCCATACTTCCTCCTTCTATGGAGCCTTGGCCGTTCCTGGTCTCACAAGGGGCAGGACTCTGGGCTTTGGATGTCCTCTGCCGGCCTCATTCCTGACCCAGTCTGGCTTTTCCTGGATGACATCCCCGCAGCTCTGTTAGCCTCTGAAGGGAGAGTGTCACACATCCCTGGGGCTCTGCCATCAGCATAGGGTTTGGGGAATAAGAAGCAGCCAATAAATGTAAGCGATTGTTATTGTCAATGGGCGCCGCAATATTTTTTTCCACTCAGAGAGAAAAAAAAATGTTAAGAATGATGGAATCAGCCGCTGAGGCTCCTGAGCTGTCATTTTGCAGACTGGGGAATTATCTGAATTCCATCTCAGATCCGGGAGTACACAGAGCAGAGGTCAAAAGCGCGTGCTCAGGGATGGTGGCCGTGTTCTGCCCAGTGCTCTTATCTGCGGAGCGCTGGTCGGTGAGCTCTGAGGTGCTGTGGGGACTGCACAGGGGGGTGTTGTGAGGGTGAGGCCCCTCTGGGGCTTGTCAGTGCTTCTCCCACCCCTTTAGGCTGCAGGGGGGCTGTGTGGGGTGTCCCAGGGACTAGCAGCCAATCTCTCCCTGCGCGAGCAGCCTGCCAGAGCAATTCTCAATGAAATCCCCAGGGGTTTGTGTCAAGGACAAAATAGTGTGTCCCATGGGTAAATATAGTTAACACAGCTGCAAAACAGAATTTATTTCTTGTTTGAGATATCATTTTTAAAGTATGGCACGAGGAGCGCTTTAAAAATGAAATTATAGCTGGCAATAAAAAACTACCTAGGCACTGTATTCAAATTATGCTACAGTAATAGGCCAAGTTCATAAATAAACATTGCCTATTAACCCTTTGCTGAGCTCTGTGTGGAGGAGGCTGGGGCAGGGCTGGGGGGTGGAGAGGAAGTCACCTGCTAGGGATCTCCCCAGCTGCCCGCTACAGCCCCTCTACCCACCTCTCCTCTTGGGAGTTAAAGGCTGATGGAGGAGCCCCCTGCTGAAGCGAGGGCCTTGGTTATCTGGTGGGTTGCAGAAATGGGCCAGGTGTACCCGTGAGCCGGGAGGATTTTAGGCTCTGGACTGGGTAGGTCTCTCCCAGTGGTCCTTTCATTTCCTGTTTCCCCTAAATAATACCCCAGTAATGTTATATCACCATGTAGTAACACTACAGTGTCATTATGTGCTGTGCTATTATTCGTACGCTTTATCTTTCTTTAGCATAGTGCTTCTCTAATGCGTAGGCCCCTGCTGCCCTCTACCCCCTCTCCTCCTTTCTACATCCTGGTCCTCTTCCAGGCAGCTCCTCTCCTCTGTGCAATGTCAGTGGCTCGCTGAAAGATCCCGGCAGGCTGCACTCTACCTGGGGTGTCTGCCAAAGCTGCACCCTGAGAGCTCCCTCGGAGGCAAAGCGTCACCCACAGAGCTGGGCCTTCTGGGGTTCTCACTCCCTGGTCTGTGCCATTTACATTATCTGGTTGTGCCTCCCCCAAGGACTGCAGATTCACAGTGTGGTAAAGAGCCAGAAAACCAGGGATCCCATGGCTCCTTCCAGCCCTGGGTTTTGACATCTCTGTGGCTCTAAGTCGCTGAGCCGCAGCCGTTTGTCTGAATGACTTCTTCCCAGTTTCCCCTGGTACTTTTGCTAATTTAATAGCATTTAATTTAATTTTGAAATGATTTTTTTTAAAGGCTTGTTGCTGCAAAAGCCCCAGCTGCCTCTTTCCTCTTCATCCCTAAGGCTGGAGATGTATCTTGCGGCTAAATCCAGGTCACTGGTCACAGAGGGCTGTTATGGGGCCCACAGCTTTTTGGGAAAAATGCTGAGTTTTCTGTCCACCCATAGGGCATAATTACCTTACTCCTCTCTAGAGCCCCCTGTATGTTCAACCCTCGGAGGAAAGAAAGAGCTGGGAAGCCAG
Source organism: Thryonomys swinderianus (assembly GCA_004025085.1). Lineage (NCBI taxonomy): Eukaryota > Metazoa > Chordata > Mammalia > Rodentia > Thryonomyidae > Thryonomys > Thryonomys swinderianus. The sequence goes on along the minus strand of PVIC010000617.1, from coordinate 84,128 downwards.
ACCAAATTAGAGACTGATGGGCTCTCATCTGAGACAAAGGAGATTGGTGAGAGTGAACACATAGACACCTGCCTACACACACAGGTGCACAGACCACACACACACTTTTTCCATCATTCTCTAGGACTCTATGGCTATAGCTGGTGCTACATTTAGCTCTGGGTTCCCTTGGACAGTTGAACATAGGAGTATGCCACACCAATTCCTATGCTTCTTTTAGTTATTTTCTGTTCTTTTTTTTTCTTAAAAGCCCATTGTTTTGAGGCCTCTCTGATTTGTGTGTCAGTTAATTAATTCATTACACTTTTGTCTCATGCCTGCTAGGTAGCCCATGTGAGGACAGACATGTGATGATGAACCAGCCACCCTTGGAGGGGCTTCCCAGGAAGAGTCTGGTCTAGGGGAGCCTTTGTGGGTTAACATGGGGAAGAGAGGGTGAACACATGACTTTGGGAGTTTTGGGGGCAAGTACATTCATTTGTCAGGATGGTGACTTCCGGCCAGGAGACAGGCTAGAGACAAACACAACCTGCTACAGGAGGACAACTCTAGGGTTTTCTCCACTCATAGGCAGGGGTTGTGAGCCCTTCCCCAGATGTCTTCGGTCTTTCTCTAGGCCACATAGCTCAGCACCATGTCCCTGCTCTTCTGTGTTGCTGGAGTAACCACAAGTTCCAGTCCACTGTTAGGGTATGATGCGCTCCACTTAGCAGACCATGTTCATAAAGTCTGTGACTTTCCACACTCTTCTTTCTTCTGCTGAGTCCCACTCTCCCAGGTAGGCTTGGTACTCCAGGTGTGGGATGGAGGAGTCACAACATGGTAGGGGCCTGGGTTTCTCTTTTCTCTTAGAGCAAAGTCCCCCCAGAGAATTGCCTGATAGCAGAGTCTGCACCAGACTCTGCAGGGGATGGAAACAGGTGTCTGCCCTTTGACACACACACAGTTGAGCCACTGACACACGCTTTGGGGTTTGTTTGTTATATCAGCAGATGTGATTTTAACCCACAGACCCAAACTGTCCTGCTGGTTGTATCTGAATGAAGCTTTATTGGGACATAGTATGTTTCTGCTTTCAGACTGTAACAGCAGAATTGATTAATTGCAACAGATCATGTGACTTGCAGACCTCCAAGTATTTATTGCCTGGCCAAGTGTTTGTGGACTCATGCTTTATCTAACAGAATAAGTACTTAATAATTGCACAACCAGTCTAGACTGTTCTCCTGGCCAACAGAATTGCTTTCTTTGGGGAGAACAAAGCTTTACACTCTGACTTCTGCCCTGATTGGAATCTGTTCCTTTGACCCCAGGCCTTGAGCACTTATACGTTTTGTGAATTAGACCCAGGGTTGGACAGGATGGTTAGTGCCAATCACTCTTGGCCTCCTCTACTATTCTTCCTGATATCGTGAATTTAGTTCAAGTTCCCAATATTTCATCATATGAAAAGTGATACCCAGAAAGAAGCAAATAGATTTTTGTTGTTGTTGTTGTTGCTGAGACAGCGTCTCGCTTTGTAGTTCAGGCTGGTCCTGAGCTCACATGTAGCCCAGGCAAATTTTGAACTCAGCAATCCTCCTGTCTCTGCCTCCTGAGTGTTGGGATTATAGGTGTGAGCCACCACACCCAGCATGTGGTATGTAGTAGTGATTGCTGGTGGGTGTGAGCCACCACACCCAGTATTGTTGTATGTGGTTATGGAGATTGAAACAGGGACTTTGTGCTTGTTAGGCAGGTGCAGGGACCATTGAGCTAAATCTCTAGCCTGTGAATAGATTTTTTTTTCATAGCATGGTGGCCAGCAAACAGCTGAGAAGTCCCAGGAAGAAATGTGAAGGGCAAAGAAACTGCTTTTTTGGTAAAAATAGCAAATGTTTATTGAACACTTGCTACAGGCCAACCATATATTAATTCCTAGCAAACTTCTAAGAGAAAGACTCAGTTGTCACCATGGTCAGCTATTTTACAGCTGTGTCACCATGTCACTATTTTACAGATGAGGAAACTGAGGCACAGACAAAATTTGTCTATGGCCTATCTGGTGGTGATGCTTGGATTTGAACACAGCTCATGGTCATATTTTTAGTGCTGGTGCCATATTGGATTTGTTATCCCGGCTCAGCATGGACCTTGGAATTCTCTGCTGATCAACAGTGACAGGGAAGAACAGACCTAGATATACCAGTGGCCTTTTTATACTCCTATCTTTCTCTGTTGTTCTATCTTTCGCTGATCTCAAAGCCCAGCACGGTTCATCAATTTTGTTTGCATATCCACCTTGAAACACTGTCATTTCATTAAGTCAAGAGAGGTGCTCTTCATATGAGGTTGAGCTTCAATAATTCTCTTTAAAGTTACAGAGAAATGTATGCTTAATTATATTTGCATATGAAAAATAGGGTCTAATTAGTTTGATTGATTATTATTTTAACCCTAATGGCATTTTGAGTATCTGTCCCAACTAATAGCAACTGTATCGCTAATAAATCATCGAATTTTTATGGCATGGTCTATTGAGCTGGCTTATGAAATATATTTTATTAATATCCCGGAATGTATTGAAACTGATACAAGTCAAACAACTGCTCATTTATTAAACTGTTTAAATGTCACTTTTGTACAAGAGTAATAATACAGGAAATATGTTCGTTCAGAAGACATCAGTAGGCCACGGGTACTCAAAATATTAGTTATCTTGGAAAAATATATTATAGAAATAAAAGTCCAATTATATCATTTATTGCATTAAATAAATCTATATTGACTAACATCGATGTTGCACACTACCCGATGCACTTTCTTTCAAACTTTTAATTCCCTAGGACTGAGCTCTAGGGTGCAGCCTCAGAGAAGCAGAACCTGGGCTTTGGGGGCAGCTTTGTGGGGTCACAGGGGTCGCTGGAAAACCTGGTGCCCAGTGTTCCCTGTGGTGAGCCTAGGCTACCCTGGATAGGGAAGGTCTTCAAGGTCTGGTTTCCTAAGAAGTCTCTTGGGGACGTCTTGGGGGCTGGGGCTTTGGCCACAGTTCTGCTAGGAGATGAAAGCAGTCATCCTTCGTCCGCTTGAGCCCCTGAAGAGTACTGAGGGTACCCTGAAGAGTACTGCAGACCGGGACCTGGGTACTGTGCTCGGGGACACTACGGTGCACCAGACAGGCCCTCTCCCAGGCCCCTGGGCTTCCGGCTTGTGGGGAGACTGAAGACGAATGAGATAATTTTGAACGGCGCCACGAAGGACAGAGAGCAGCTGCTGGGGCTGGGGTGCTGGGGCAGGTTCCTCTCCCGGGGAGAGGTGGGAAGAAGGGCAAGGAGACAGCCAGGTAAAAGGGACGGAAGCAAAGAGTCAGGGCAGAGGAAGAAGCCTTGGGTGCAAAGGCACTGGGATCGAATCCAGCTTGGTTTTTCTCAGTGTGCAGCGACTGCTGTGGGGCAGAGGGAAAAGGTGCCAAGGACAATCTGAGTATTTCTCCTGAGCTTCTGGCAAGGGCACAGGAGATTTTGGAGTTAGAGAGATGTAGGTTGGGTGATTGAAAAGGTTAGGCTTTGCCATCTTGCTGGGTAACCTCAGGCAGCTCACACAACCTCTCTGATCCTTGACTTCTCCACTATAATTGGATATCACAGTGACGAGAGAAGGCGTGGGTAGGAATGGTTTGGGGAGTAAAATCAAGGCATTGTTTTGGATCACGTCAGGGTTGCAGGAGTCACTTGGCTCTGAGGTTCTCAAATATTGCGGCATAACAGGACCACCGAGGACCCTGGTTACAGTGTGGCTTCCTGGGCTGTTTTCCAGGCAAATCCAGTTCATCAGATCCGGGGTGGGGCACGGACACAAATGAGCTTGTTTTCTGTTTGTGTCTTGATGATTCCAGCGGGCAGCTGTGTTATCGAGCACGACTTCACTAGTCCCGTTGTTTTTAGCTTGGGGAAACTGGGGTCCAGAGAGGAGACAGGACTTGCAAAGGGATGCAAAGCTGGGAGGAAGACGCGGGAACACTGACTCATGGCTCCTGTTTCTTCTTCGGTCGCGGGAAGTCTTCGTCCAAGTACATACCCTGGAGCCCTGGGTGGGCAGGGCCAGACCTGCAGCCCAGCCCAGCTCAGAGACACGTGGTAGAACGGTAGGGAGGGTTGGAGGGAACATGGCGGGATGTGCAGCCTTGAGCGCTACCGTCTTGCTGTACAGTTTTGGGTAGTTCTCAGGCCTCTCTGGTTTTAGTTAGGTGCAAATGATCCTGCTTCACAGGATCCCAGGAGGATTAGGTGAGAGTCTCCTGTGAGTTGCTTAGGGCTTGTGAATCCCTGAACACCCTCACCTGTGAGGTTGGTACAAATACTGTGGCTATGAGGCAGAGGCCTGTACAGCCATAGCCCAGAGTGGCGATAGCAGCGCGGATTTAGGAATCAGACAGGCCTGGGCTCACTGGGTTCAGGTCCCAGCGGCAGGCTGCCCACCACTCTGAGTCTGGAGTTACAGTGGCCAAGTGGCTGGCTGGTTTGTGGGATGGAGAAAAACATGCATTGACTTCAGGGTTCAGAGCCTGGTCTACCTCAAGCGCTAGGACTGATTGGAATCATGACCTCAATTTCAACTCATTCTTCCAAGTCCCAGGCAATTGTGTCTCCTCCCAAAGTTGCCTGTGTTGCCAAGGGCCTGGGAAGAGGGTGGTCTCAGACTTGCTGTGTGACCCCGGGTGACCACCTCACCCTCTCTGTCTCTGTCGGCTCTTATGTGAAATGGAGAGCCTGGTGTGGTTAATCTCTTAAGGTCTTTTTTCAGAGTCTTAAAAAAAAAATCATTGATTCTAAAGGTCTGTGACTGCTGAGGCACCATCTGCCCTAGGCAAAGACCAGACCCTCCCCAACCTGTCGGTGGGAGTAAAACAATAAGCCGATAGCTTAGTAAATTACCCATCCACAGGCCCTAAAAAAACGAATATCTGCTTTTGTATCAGCCTTGATTGAAATTCTTATGTGATGGCGGCCGTCCCTGCCATCAATGCCTTAATTAGAAATTAGGACAGTCACATTGGCATAAATTAAATCAGACTAAAGATGATTAACAAAGTAATGCAAGAAATCATTAAATTAAACCATTGTGCCAAGTTCTCTGCTGATCTATCACAAATTTGGGCTGCTAATGAGGTCTTAATTAGTAAGTTAGGTTGAAATAATTCATGTCATTCACTTCAAAGACAGCGCTCTCTCCTCCCTGGGAGTTCTCCCCCTTCTTTTTGCATCCAGGCCCCCCCATAGAGTCCTGAGGGATAGTGGATGGGGAGGGGTGGATGCCATCAATGAATCACAGCACCTTTCTGATGCTTGGGACCCCCCCTCCCCGCCCCACGCTTGTGTCACAGTGACATCATGATGGGCTGAGGCATAAACAATACACAGCCCTAGAATAACAAAGTGACAGAAAGACAGAAGGAAGTGGAACAGGTCTGAGTCACCTGCAAAAGTTACCCACAGACAGGTGAGGGCTGGAGAAAGGAAGGGTTGCAGAGTATGTTTGGGGCTTTGTTGTTCCAGTAAGTTTCCATTTACGTTTCTGTTCTTTCGAGATATTTTCCCTTTGTCTAGAACGAACAGAGTTCAGCAAAGGGGATGCGGATGGCGTTCTCACGTTGCTAAGGAAGAAGTGGAGGCTCAGAGAGACGAACTGACTCGTCCAAGGTCACGTGGGCAGGCAGAGGTGGAGCTGGCGGCTGGCTCTGTCTCAGTGTCTGCGCTCCGCCCCTAGTGCGTGCCTGACGGCTGTGGGCAGGATGGCTGGATGTGAGCCCTGGTGTAGGAATTTGCTGGAACAGGTACTGGGTGAGAAGAAAAGGGAAGAGAGGAAAATACCGGCTCTGCCTGATTTCACAGCAGGACAGGCCTGGGGGAGAGGCAATGGCTTTGGAGGTGAAAGACCAGCCACTGAGTGACCCCTCTTCAGCCTTGTGTTCTTTAGCCAGTGGCTTCTCTTCTGAGCCTCCCTTTTCTCATCTGAATATGGAAACAATTAATACCCACCTGAGTGGAATCTGTGAGGGCTCACTGAGATCACATTATAAATGTACCTTTTATATAGCAGGTATTTAATAAGGATTCCCTTTCTTCACCTTCTTAGTGGCTGCCTGGTGACTCAGCTAGCTTTTGCTGTGTAGCAAATAGCACAAAAACTCACTGGCTTAAACAAAGAACAGCTGGTAGATTAGCTGGGCTCAGCCAGATGGTTCTTCTGTAGCTCACAGCTGGCTCTCAGCGGCTGGCCACCAGGGTGGTTCCACTGTTGGAAGCTGATTTAGCAAGGCCTAAGAGTGACAGGACCACATGTCTCTGACCATCCAGTGGGCTGCTGTGGGTACACTGCTAGCTGTGGAAGGCCAAAATGCCAGCCTCAGGCCCAAGTGTTTCTCCAGCTCCCTCCTCTGTCACATTTGCTAACTTTTCCTGGTCGTTGTCACATGGATTATGTCTCCTCTCCAAACTGAAAATGCCCATGTCCTGATCCCTAGAACTTGTCCACATGCCCTTTCATGTCCATAGAGCTTTTGTGGCTGGGATTAAGTCTGGAGATTATCTTGGATTCAAGGGTATACCCTGGAGCACATCACAGTGCTTCCAGGGAGGAGGAGGGTGGGCACATAGGACAAGAGGAGCCAGTGAGGTGGTGGGAAGATGGATTAGGAAAAGAGTTCTGAATATCCAGGAAGCGGCTCCCAGCCACAGAGCAAGGGTAGCCCCTAGGCTCTGAAAACAATGGGAAACCTTCCCCATGGAACCTCCTGGAGGATCTGGCCCTGAGGCCACCCTTTTCATAGCCTTGAAGACTCCATGCTGATGCTCTGGACACAAGAAGTGACAATGGATTTGTGTTGTCTGAAGCCGTTAAGTTTGCATGTTATTTTCTTTTTTGTTTGCGATACCAGGGACTGACTCCACCACCTTCCCCTCTGAGCTGCATTGCCAGCCCCATTTTTATATTTTTTATTTTGAGACAGGGTCTTGCGAAGCCACTGAGTTGCCCAGGCTGGGCTTGAATTTGCCATCCTCCTGCCTCAGCCTCTCAGAATCTGGGGGTTATAGCTGTGTGTTGTCATTTGTTATGACAGCCATGGGAAGTTGCCTGGCCAAGGACCAATTCGAGGAATGGCAAAACATCCTGCCAAAGCCGGGTTCTGAGGTTTGGAAACATCTTGCCTCCGGAGAGAGAAGGAGTCACCAAGGCAGGTTGGCACAACTGCGAGAAGTGTGCATGTCAGGTGGGAAGAGATTTTGGTCATAGTTTGCAGTCGACCACATCTGTGAATGCTTCATTCCAGTGATATATAATGATAATAACAGCAGTGTGTATTTAGTGAGCCCTGATAAGGAGTGTGTGAGATGTACGGAGTCATCAGTCTCCATCATGATCATCTTTTCAGTGTGCAGTCCAGGGGCATCATGGGTCTGCACAATGCTGTGTGTCACTGCTATCTGTTGGCAGGATTTTCCTTTCCCAATCAGAAGTTCTGTACCCACCAACTATAAGCTCCACAGCCTCTGGTGACTTCTATTCCATCTTCTCAATCTGTGAACCAGCCTATCCTAGGTGCCCCATTGCACTGTCGCTTTTCCTGTCACTGAGACAGAATACCTGACACTTGCAGCTTAAAGGAGAGATTTATTGGGCTCATGGTTTCAGAGGGTTCTGTCTGTGGAGGAGTCAGCTTTGAAGCAGGAGCATCATGGTGGAGGACAGCTGCTTACCTCATGGAGGCCAGAGCAGGGAGAGAGAGAGAGAGAGAGAGAGAGAGGGAGAGAGAAAGAGAGAGGAGCCAGGGACAAGAGTGACCATTCCAGGGCCAGAGATTTAGTTCCGGCACCTGCCTCGCAAACTCAAGGTCCTGAGTTTGATCCCCGGTAACCACATACAATGCTGGGTGTGGTGACTCACGCCCACTAGCCATCAATACCACATACCACAGTGCTGGGCGTGGTGGCTCACGCCTGTAATCCCAGCACTCGGGAGGCAGAGGCAGGAGGATTGCTGAGTTCGAGGCTTGCCTGGGCTACATAGTGAGTTGAGGGCCAGCCTGAACTACAAAGCGAAACCCTGTCTCAAAAAAAAAAGTGACCATTCCAGGTCGGGCCTCCAGAGACCCACCTCCTCACAGCACCCTCAGTGATCCTGGCTTCAGCTGCCTTCTGAGAGCGCCATCTCTGAACAAGTGAGACATCTGGGGGAATTTTAGTTGCAAACCACAGCAGCCATGTGGGTGGAGTCCTACCACACTTGTGCTATCGTGTCCTACTTCTTGCCCTTGGCATAGTCAATGTCTTACGTCAAGGTCATTCATGGTGCAGCAGATGTCAGAAAGGAACCCTCACAGGAAGACCTGGAGGGCACTGGGACAGAGAAGGGTGCCATCTAAGCCCATGGAGCTGCTCAGTGGAGGAGGGAAGCTTGGATTTGGACCCGCTGGGCTCTGGGCAGGCATGCCGGCCCCGGTCTGCTCTCCGTCCTGCCTCCCTCCCTCAGCCTGTGCTGGGCCTCGCAGCCTCAGTACCTCATTCTGACCACAGCTCAATAAACTCCCACTCCCCCAGCAGCCATCCATTATTTTCTGCCGCTGAGATGGCCCTCCACCCCGCCAGGCCCAAAACAATCACTTTTTCATTGATTCCGCTTCAATTAATTAAAAAATCCATCCGACCACTCCACAGCTTGATAGACTTTGAGGATTCAGAGGAAAATAAATAAATGAGTCCTGGGACAATGGTTGTGTCAGGGAGGAGGTGGGGGGGGATGGGAAGTGAGCAGATAGGGAGGCTCCAGTGCAGAATCAGCTTTGGGGGTGCGACTGCTCCAAACCCACTGTCCTGATGGTCCCGTCACTCTTCATATCTTCATCATTGCTGCGATTTAGTGATGCATATTTCATGCACAATGGACATTTCATGCACGTTTTCCATGCGTTTTCTCATTAGCCCTTTGGAATGGCTATGTGAAGCAGTAGAGGAAAAATGATGTACAGAGAGGCTGCCTAATTCGTGTGAGGTCACACAGCAAGAATGTGTCGGGGAAGAGACTCATTTGGGAGTCCCTCTGCGGCCCTCTTTCAGGCTGTGTTTTCTGACTTGCCCGTGTGTGGCTCGGTGTGAGAAGGGCATGGGAAAGGAAGGGAAGGGAAGGGAGGGGAGGGGAGAGGGGAGGGGGGGGGTGGAGGGGGGAGGGGGAAGGGAAGGTGGAGGGGAGGGGAGGGAAGGGGAAGGGAATGCTCGGAAGGGAACTGAGGTGTAAAGCTCTTCTGGGATGCTCTTCGGAGCCGCAGGGCCCCTGACTGGAACATTTGCTTCAAACCATCTCTGACCTGGGGAATCCAGTGCGGAAGTAGGGCTTTAACGTAGGCTCATCCAAGGCTACAGAAAAGAAACAGTGTATACAGCACATAGTCTGGAGTTTGAGAAGCTGATTAAACTGCCAGCTCGAACTCAGCTGCAATGCCAACAGTGACCCCCCCAGAGCTGGCAGGCACCCCGTGTGACCAATCCCCAGCCTGAGAGCTGGTGTCCCCCACCATGGCCACCATGTAGCAACTATGAATCAGAAAAATAACCTCTTAATTTAAACTACTGCATGGGGAAATAGCATTAATATTCCTGTTTCTCAGAGGGCAACATAGAGGCTTAGAGGGGAGTGTGTATCTGTGTGTCTCTCTTCATCACTGAGACACGATAGACTGCCCTCACAACTGAGAAGGGCAGAGAGTTATGTTAGCTCACAGTTTAGACCATGGACAGTGGGCTCCAGGGCAGGAAGGGACTGTGGGAGTCAGGTGGGGAAAATTTCTTGTGTCATGGGAGCTGGAAAGCAGAGGGAGGAGGAAGACGCATCCTTCCAGTCACAGCCGCGGTGACCTGGCTCTGCCCGGGTCCTGCCTCCTCATAGCACGTGTATCCAACGATCTAACTAAATGGATGGATCCCCTCATGAGTGAACCTCATCCTCATCCACCAATCACACTCTTAAAAGCCTTGGTTCTGGGTGCACAAAAGCTTGGGAGACACTAGCTCTTATGCAAAGCGACCAGCTTGTTAATGTCAGGAGTGCCTGTCTTGTTCCAACCCCCGAGTGCCTCCGGTCCATGGAGTGGTTTGGAGGCCCAGACAGCAGGCAGCCTCTACCCTGCCGGGGGCATCCGGTGTCCTCCTCCCCGGGGCACAGACAGCAGCCACGTGGTCATGCCTTCCCACTTGAGGCTGGGCTTCTCCCTGGTCAGGAGGCCTGGCTCCAGCTCCTGAAAAGGCAGGCACAGTGGGCAGGATGTGGCAAGGCCCAGCGGGGCGGGCTGCCCATGTGCCCAGCCAGATCCACTTCCTGCCACTTGCTCCCAGAATTTCCAAAACTTAGTGGACAGTGGATACTGGGCAGGAGGACAGGAAGCCCTGGGACGCAGCTGGCTCAATCCAGGTGGGCTTGGAAGGAGTGGAAGGGCTTTTGACATCTTTTGCAGTTGAGTCCAGCTGGGGCTGCGTTGCCCTGCAAAGCCAGGGTGGTGGAAGAGATTTTAGTCACAGATGGACTCTCTGAAGCCTCCTGCTGGGGCAAGGCTGTCCCAGGGCACACACAGCCTGGAAGCTTGGCCATGCGAGGGAAAGGAGGCTTATATGTAAGAGGCCATCAAAGAACCCAGTGCTTGTTTAAATAAGCAAATTTGTTACAGTGAAAGGTACATCGGTCTCTTTGAACATACTCATCCCATCATTCTGGGCGATTTCTGAAGCAGCTCTGGAAGTACTCTTCTGTGTTTTTGCATGCCAGTGGCATCCAAGGTAAGGCAGGCTCATAGAGACAGTTCAGCATGTCCTAACCTTTCTCACCAGAGCTGGCATTGCCCAACTTGGGACTCTTCCCCAAAGTCAAGATGGCCACGAAAGGCACTGTTTTGAATCGACTCATGATAGCAAGCCACGAGAGTGCAGCTGTAGACACTCAGGAAAGAGGACTTCTACAACTGCTTCAGAAAGTGGCAAGAGTGGTGGGATAAGAGTATTTGAATTGGGCTGGAGATTTAGCTCAGTGGTTCTGGCACCTGCCTAGCAATTGCAAGGTCCCTGGTTTGATCCCCGGTAACCACATACCACAATGCCAGGCCTGGTGGCTCACACCTGTAATCCCAGCACTCAGGAGGCAGAGGCAGGAGGATTGCTGAATTCGAGGCTTGCCTGGGGTACATAGAGTTCAGTACCAGCTTGAACTACAAAGCGGGACCCTGTCTTAAAAAAAAAAAAAAAAAAGAAGAATATTTGAATTGATGGGGAGGGTTTTAAGGGGGATTGACCACATTCCATTTTTTACTATAATTAGTTTTGAGATATAAACAGTCGCTGCATTTTCGCATCGCCTCTGCCCTGCATGACAACCAGGACATGATCTCAGGAAAGCATCCTTAGGCCACGCTGTATTGTGTGTCTGCAACCACATACAGCAGGTACTGTTGGGTCACTCGTGTGACCTCTCGAAGCACAAAGTAAACTCAAGTAGGAGCAGTAGGTTGCTGCTGGTGGAAAAAGACAGACTGTTTCTTAGAAATGGAAATATGGTCCAAAATATTGATCACAGGCGCAGTGGAGTAAATACATAAGCCAGTTGCATAATCATTTATTATGATTGAATATTACATATTGCACACTCTGCGACTGAGCGTGCTATATTTTCACACGATGGGCTGCAGCAGGTTTGTCCACACAAGCATGAGTCATGTGTTCAGCTAAGACGTTTTGATCTCACAGGGAAATAGACCTTCAGCCTCATGTCCCAGGACCACCTCTTGTGGGTGGGCATCGCTGACCACGATGCTGCTACCTGGGCTCTACCCTATCCCAGATGCAGTGGGGTGGTGTCGGCCCCTCATCATGACCCCCAGAGGATGACCCTGTGATACAGAAGGGGCAGACAGGCCCACTGGGGTGAGCGTCCTGCCTGAGTTCACGTACTCAGGAGGAGGCTGAGATGAGAATCAAGCTCCAGAGGACAGATCATTTTTATTGTTGAGCTTTAGTTGTCCAGACAACTGTTCTCAAAAAAAAAAAAAAATAGATCATGCAGTCTGCCTTTGTATGTAATTTTAATTTTTTGTGGCCTGATTCAAAAAAGTAAAAAAGAGAAACGGATAGAATTAGTTTTATTAATACATTTAACTTCACCAACTCATCAAAATGACCCCTGCAGTGAGTTCATAGGGAGGCTTATGAGGAGGTTTGTAACCTACTTCTTGTCTTCGCTCTGGGATGTTTATATCTGCCCCGGCAGCCAGGCTGATTCCACCAAGCTGCCCTCCAAGTGCCTACAGGGCACCGTATCAGACCTCTAAGCTCCAGAGGGGGACCCAGGCTTGGGTGTCAAACTGAAGAGCAATTCTCGTGTCTTCTCTCTTACCCATGTTTACTTTCCTTCCTCCTGAGACAGCTGTGTCTTTGGCTAAGCTGTGAGATGTGGTTGACGCTCCTTCTGGGTAGGTTCCAGGCCGTTGGTCCTGAGCTGTGTCACTAAGGTTCAACCTAGCCCTGGAGGGAGGCACAGCTGTCCCCATTTTGCAGATGAGGAAACTGAGGCTCAGAGAGGTCAAGGACTGGCCCAGACCACGCAGCTTGTTTACGCCATGGGCAGGAGATGAGTCCAGCCCCTTCGGAGGCATCCTGCCAATCCTGGTCCTGCTTCCTTCCCTCCCTCATCTTTCCTCTGCATCTGTCCTCCTGCTGCCCCCTTGCAGAGCCCGGAGTTCCGGGAGGAGATGGCTTTGTGTCTTCTATCCTGTCAGAAGCTGGGCCAGGTGGATGTCAGCCTTGGAGAAGTGTCTATCCAGATCTTTTCTCTACTTTGAAATTGAGTCACTTGTTTATTTATTTGTGCTACTGAGTTATATGAATGCCTAATACATCTTAGATATTAACCCCTGTTCAGAGACGCTCTCCACCGCACGGGGCCTGCAGCTCATCCAATTGTATTGTCTTCTTAAAAACCTGCAGAGGGGGCAGGGCTTGTGTTGAATGTTCTTAGGGCTCAGTCGGTGGTACCCTTGGGGCAGGGAGTGGGCGGGGATGGAGGTGCTTCATCCTTGATGGTGGTGACGGTGTCATGGGGCAGTTACCACCCAAGTCACCTGGGCACGTGTTACATATGTGTAGTTCCTTTACAGGCCTCTCACACTTCAAATGAAGTGACTGAAAATATACAAAGTTTAAAACATTTAAACATGAAAACACACAAAAAGAAGTTCATTAAATATACAGAAGTAGGAGGAGAAGGCAGAGAAGGAAGCGGAGGAGGATGGCCTGCTCTGTTCCTGGGCTGGCTGTGGTGCTCCACGCAGACTTGCGGGCCTGTGCCATGCTCCGCCGGGCACGCTCCTGGGCTCCGTGTGATGTGCTTTTGGTGGCTGTGTGGCCTGGGCAGGTCGGCTGCCTCTCTGGGCCACAGTCTCCCCTTATCTGGCCGTACTCACGCTCCCGTCGTACAGGATGTGGGAGAGGCGAGCTCTATTCCGAGAGCTGCTCCCTGGTTGGGCTGACTGCCTGCTGGCTGCTGCTTCTCATGCCCACACTCTGGGTGCCAAAACGGAAACCCATAGAGGTGGGTAGACCTAAACATGGTCCCCAGAGGGGGTGACAGGGTTAGGACAGGCGGGAGGCCTCCCGGGCCTGAGGATTTTATTCCTATCTATGACATCTGGGGGGACGAGGTACCGCTTGGACCACAGCCAGACCGCCAGCTGATGCCACCCGCTAGACTTTCACAGCCCCGGCTCTTGGCTGGGCTTCGGCTCTGAGGGCCGCAGTCCCCACTCTCAGCAGGTGAGATGTTGGACAGCAGGTGACAGATGCCACCTGTCAGAGAAGGATGTGTCTGGGACTTGGAGTGTGTGAGCTCCAGAGGAAGATGCGGAGTGGCTCACGGGAGTCGCACAGCTGCTTCCCTTCTGGGGCTGAGAGGGTTCAGCCGTCCCCCTGGAGAAGCAGGAGAAGCGTGCAGCATTGTGCCCTCCAGCTGCGTCTGTGGTGCCAACAGACTGCCAGCTCTGCGTGACATGTGCAGGCCGGCAAAGGCCTTAGAGTTCATCCTAAGAGACTTAGCTCCACTCCAGAGGCATCTCCTGGAATCTTGCAATTCATCTATCCATCCATCCATCCATCCATCCATCCATCCATCCATCCATCCATCCATCCATTCTGCCATCCAGGAAGTATTTGTGGTTACTGATGAAAATACCAGGCCTTCTGTGAAGTTATGGGATACATGAAACTTGGGCCCAACCTTCCAAACTCGCTTGTCCACATAGAAAAACAAACATAATACCAGGGGGTTACCTGTGAGTGTGCTAGTTTCCACCAGAGATGTATGTGACGAATTGTGACAGTGAAGGAGTGAAGGGGGACCCATTTGATTTGGGCTCTGAAGAGAGGGGGAAGAAGTTCATTAGGCAGGAAAGGCCATTCCAGGTGGTGAGGATTCTGCAGGGAAGATAGAGAGGAGGGAAGTGTCGGAAGCCACAGCGCGGGTGCCTGTCTCTGCTGGTTTAAATTCCAGACCCATAGTTCACCTGCTCTGTGTTCCTGAGAAGATGCCACATCCCCAGGTGCCCAAATCTGGCTCTGAGAAGGGGGCATGCTGGCTGTGATGCCCACTGACAGGATGGTTCTAAGCACCCAGTGACGAGGAGGGCAGGAGGCACCCGGTGCTGGATCTCTTTCCGGTCAGCAGGGGCCAGGAAGAAAACCTGCCACATCTTTCATCACCACTCAAATCTGTCATTCTGGAAGCTTCTGTCCCCCTGCCCCCTCCTTTCCAGAGACATAGACCCTGCCACTGTTGGTTTTGTTTCTAGCTTGAGGAGGATCAGGGACAAAGTGAACCCTCTTATTCTAGGACTGCTCATAAATTATGAGAAGGGAATATTTTAATACAAACCAAAGAATCTCATGTACAAAAAGCTGCTCTGAGAGCTGTTCCCCCGCCTCCCCCTTTCTATTCCCCTGGTGTTTGGAGCACAGAAGCCTCCTCAGGGAATTTATAACAAGTAGAATATTTAAGGGTGGGGAGACAGAGGTCTCTCAGGCGCTCTCTTTTCAGGGAAGTCACCTCAGAGTGTCTCGTATGTGCCTGAGTGACATGAAAGGCAGGCTGTGCACAGAGAAGGGAGGAATATGCCAAGAATTGTCAATTATGCAAAAAAAATTGCTTGTCCAAAAGAGTGATGTGTTTGCCTTTACTCCCCAGATGGAGCTCACATTGCGGCCTGGGCCTCTGCCAGGCTGTGAGGTTGGGTGTGTGGCTGCTCTGGCTCATCTGCAGGACAGGTCACTCAGGAAGCTGGTGGTCATTTGGCACCAGCTCCATGAGGGACAGCCTCAGGATGGGCCCTTTGAGCCTTCTCAAGAAGACTGTGTTGTCTGACTGCTTTGGTTGGAAGACAACTTCCAGCAGGAACCTGGATTTGTAACAGTTTATAACAGGGCTATGTGTGGGAAAAATCTCTATGTAACAAATGTATCAGTCATCTGTTACCAGAGGATGCTGTGTAACAAAGAGCAATAATGACTTCAGAAACATAAGCCCCTCGGGAGAGTGGAGGGGGACAGAAGCTCCTGAGTTTTGGCTTAGAGGTCAGCTGGATGCTTCTGATCCAGGCTGGCTTGTCTGGTTCCAGCTGGGTTGCTTTAGGATGAGTGTGGCCTCATGTTCTGTGACTGACTTGCTGTTGGCTAGGGTGACAGAGGTGGCAAAGTGCCATATCTCCAGTCCTGCAGTGAGGTGGCTTGGGAGTGGCTAGCACAGGACTGGGAGAACCCAAAACATGAAGGGAAAGGTACTGGGTTTCTTAAGGCCCAGGCTCAGATCTGATATGATGTCACTTTGGCCACATTCTACTGGCTAAAGCAAATCACACAGTGGCACTCAAGAGGTATCTGTCTTATCTCTCCCTAGGCGGGAGGACCTTAATAGTCATACGACCATGGGCATGGACACAGGGAGAGCAGAGGCTTGGGCTCTTTTCCTGTCTGTGACAGGGACTGCATAGAAGTAATTTCACAGATAAGTATTATGGACATCTATGTTGAGTCCTTTGCTGGGTGTTGGCAGGACAGGAGACTAGGCGATAGTCCAACTCTGAGGGTGAGAAGCAGACAATTTGGGGAGAGGGGTGAGGTTCAGCAGTTGAGCTCTTGGCCTAGCATTCCTAAGGCCCTGGATTCTTTCTAAGAAAGAAAGGGCTATTTGTAACAGTTTATAACAGGGCTATGTGTGGGAAAAATCTCTATGTAACAAATGTATCAGTCATCTGTTACCAGAGGATGCTGTGTAACAAAGAGCAATAATGACTTCAGAAACATAAGCCCCTCGGGAGGGTGGAGGGGGACAGAAGCTCCTGAGTTTTGGCTTAGAGCCCCAGTACAAACAAAACAAACAAACAAAAACAGCACTCATTCACTGGAGGGACCATGGCCAGCCCGGACCCTGATGTCAGGGTAGGGTCCTAAGGGCAAAGGCAGGGCCAGGTGGGTGAGCTCAGAGGTTGAGGGGCAGAGTGGCAGCAGTTGTGAAAGCATCCTGCAGGTCACGGTGTGGGACGAAGGGAATAGAGACCAGATCTGGAGTAAACTGTGCTGACTGGACAATGTCCCCTGGAATTAGCAGGCTGTAGGCTTCAGATACATGTGAAGCTTAGAGAGGGCTTTTGGGGGGTATCCTAGAAAGGGGGAAAGAAAGTAACAACATCAATAATAATAATAATAATAATAATAATAATAATAATAACCAAAATACTAGCTCTCTGCTCAGCTACCTGTCAGTAGAGTGAGCGTTGGTTCTGAGCCAGGTCTTGGGCTGGGGGCTGGGGCTGAAAACCAGAGACCAAGACAGCTCCCAAAGACCTCTGCGGGTCTCAGAGATGCTCTTCAGCTCCTCTGCTCTCAGGGTCTACATGAAGGTTTGGAGCAGCGCCCGGTGTCACCCCCGCACTCCCACGGCAGCCCTGTGGAGCCCATCAGTGGCTGCACATCCCTCCCAGCAATCAGCACCCTTGAAGTCGTGGCCATCTCTTCTCCCTGCTGTCATCTGTCTCCCTCTCATCCCAACCCAGCATCCTACTGAGATGCTGATCTCCATCAATGTGGCCACCACGTTATTTTTTTCTTCTTGGTCTCCTCTTCTTTAGGCTCCACAGTGGGTAAACCTTCTGCCTTTCCCAGCCTCAGTTTGTGCATCTGTAACTTGGGCTGCCAATCTGGCCACTACTATTTTCTGAGTCCCTACCCTGGGGCTGGGGCTGGACCTTGGGTTGGATGGTTGGATACTCAATATCCAGGAGATCTATTGACTGTTTTTTCTCAGCTGTGGAAAAGTCAGGGCTCTCCACTCCCAAGGGCAGGACAGTCTCTCTTCTGTCCTAAGACAGATGGGCTAATTCACCTGTGCTCACAGAGGAGTGTGAGTAGAAATCTACCCTCGAGGATGTTTTATCAACAGTGCGGTCTACCCCTCCCAGGACTCATTTTTTTCTGAGTGCTTTTTGTTTGTCTGCTTTTTTTTTTTTTTTTTTGAGACAGGGTCTTACTTTGTAGTTCAGGCCGGCCCTGAGCTCACTATGTAGCCCAGGCAAGCCTCGAACTTGGCAATCCTCCTGTCTCTGCCTCCCGAGTGCTGGGATTACAGGTGTGAGCCACCAGGTCCAGCACTATGGTATGTGGTATGTGGTATTGATTGCTGGTGGGCGTGAGTCACCACACCCAGCATTGTATGTGGTTACTGGGATCAAACTCAGGACCTTGCGCTTGTGAGGCAGGCGCCGGAACCACTGAGCTAACCCTCTGGCCCTGTCTGCTTTTGTATTTTGCAGTGGTAGAGCTCAAACCAGGGTCTCACACATTCCGGGCAAGCTCTGTACCACTGAGCCCCACACTCAGCCCTGGTGCGGGGTTATTTGAAAAGATGCGGACATCTACTTCCACTGTCTTTGGAGGTTTGCCCTGGAGTTTCCTTTATTTGAATCCAGGGCAACTAGCTGATCATGAAGTCATCAAAAACCAGAGTGGCCCCGGATATCCAGCTGGGCCCCAGTTGGCCAGAGCATGAGTATTTCCTGATCACCAAGAGGGCTCAGTGCAGCCAGGCGCCGGAACCCTCATCTCTCCTGTCCCCAGGAAGGGGAAGGAGCTACCGGCTTGGGTAGCTCCCCCAAATCCCTAGGCCGGCAGTGGTTAAAATGTGATCCCTTTTATTCGAGTAATAGAGACGAAGTTCCCGGGCCTTCGAGGAGCATCAATCCGGAGATTTATTAACCAATTTAAAATACTATTGTCTTTCACTTCACAGCAAGATTGAGGGGTGTTGTTGGAGGAATGTAAAGCCAGGGCGCCTGAACCTCTAGCCAGGAGGGGCCCGTACCTGGGACTCAATAGATATTCATGAACATTCCCGTATTTAGTGAAGGAAATAACTTAATACCGACAGTGCGATGGAATAATAGCTATTTCCTGGCTGACTTGCAGGCCTCAGAAAATGAGATTGCGGTGGCTTCATTTTTCTTGTCTTTTCCCGCGCTCCCTGCCAGAGCAGGCGGCTGCTGCTGGATTCCCTCTGCATCTCCAATGAGCTCCTCTGCTCCCCGCCTGCCTCCCCCTCCAAGGCCAGGCACCTCCCTCCTCACCCCTGCGAGCTGCTGTGTCCTTGGCCTGGGCTTCGTTAGAGGTCACTGTGCGCTTGGGCTGCCCACCTGGGGACGGATGTAGACTGACCTTTCCTCGGTGAAGGGCCCATGGCTGTCCATTTGGATGCTTACATTTGTTCTCTCATTCACTTCCTCTGCCCTTATCGGCACATACTTGTCCATTCATTCATTCATTCATTCATTCATCATCATTCAGCACCTGCCAGTCATCTTCCTGCCCGCACTGGACTTTCAGGTCCCAGACAGGAGGCCGTCAGGTTCCTCTCTCTCAGGGGCTGCAGTCTGTCGAAGAAGATACGCAGAGGAGCGTTCAGGAGCCCCTCACAGCTTCCGCACGGGCTCGAAGGAAAGGGAGGTCATGGTGGGTGGAGAGAGAGAAGCCGGGAAGTGCGTGAGGAAGTGTGTGAAGATTTGCTTCACTGATCTCAGAGCAGCTTTGTGACTCGGACTGTTCATCCTCCCTGCTGTCTAGGTGAGGAAATGGCTTCCCCAAGGCCGGGACCTTGGAGGTGGCAGAGCGAGGGCTTGGGCTCTGCTCAGCTGGGTTGGGATCCCGGGCTGTTCGGGCAGGGCCCCACTGACGGGGCTGACAGGTGGGGAGAGAGGAGCGCAGGGTCACTGCCCGGCCTCCCCGCTGGCTGTGGCCTCTGACCGGAAGTCATCCACACGGGCTGCTCCAACACTGAGCTCCTCGTGTCAGGCTGAGGAAGACTCACTGTACTCACTCAGGCCTAGGGGTGGAAATGGCCCGGCAGCCACAGGGCCCTGCCATCTGCATCTCCCCATCATATTCTGTGGTGGGTCCTTTGGTGAATAAACTCTCCTCAGTTGACCTTACGAGTGTCACCACATTCCCCTGGATTTGCACAGCTCTTTTGAGCCATCTGACATGCAAGTCAGAAATCCCACTGCCAAGGTGTCCATAGGGTTCATTCCCTTTGAAGGCTCAGGGAGAGGAAGAGTCTGTTGCTGGTCTTTTCCAGTTCCCGGAAGGCCCTGGCATGCCTTGGCTCAGGGTCCCTTCATCTTTAAAGCCAGCAGCATAGTATCTGATGCCTCTATGAACGCATGTCTTCTACTTTATCTGAACCCCTGCCAACCTCTGTTGATAATGGGGTTTCCCTTAGGTAATCCTGGGTAATCTTTGCATTTCAAAGTGCTTGACTGAAATCTTTAGGGTCTCCCTTGCCACATAAAGAAACACAGTCATCGGTTCTGGAGATTAGGGGCCTCTATCCAGGGTACTGCAGTCAGAAGATTTGGACCTAGATAGCAGTCCAGAGCAGCATCTCAAATAGATCTGCACCTTCCACTAGTCCTAGGAATTAGTATACATGGCTATGAGGCATCTTGTGCTTTGAGATTTCCTTTGTGACCTTGTACAAGTCACCTTATCCGAGCCTCAGTTTCCCCATTCTAAAGTGAGCAGCTTCCTGTGGGTGTGCTCTTACTCCAGTTTTTGCATGGAAATTAGTGCTCACAATGAAGTACTTGAGTAGAAAAGACACATCCACTTACCCAGAGCTCACATCATACCCTGGCTTTGGAAGGACGATGTGTACATGTGGTGCTGGGCCCTTGGGCAAAGTTTTTTGTGGCAGTGCCCACCTCCCTGTGTCCTCCTTGCTCAGAGAGTGGCACATGGGATGTTGGGAGCTTAGGGAGGACTTGGGAGAAGCCATGGTTAGGAGGAGGGCAAAGGAAGCCGCAAGAAGAGCCCCATTGTGGCCAAGGGGGCAAAGCTGGAAAGAATCAGTTTTCTTTCTTCACCCTATGCAGTTTTTTTTTTTTTTTTTTTTGAGACAGGGTCTCGCTTTGTAGTTCAGGCTGGCCCTGAGCTCACTATGTAGCACAGGCAAGCCTTGAACTCAGCAATCCTCCAGTCTCTGCCTCCTGAGTGCTGGGATTACAGGGTGAGCCACCACGCCCGGCACTGTGGTATGTGGTATTGATTGCTGGTGGGCATGAGTCACCATGCCCAGTATTCTATGTGGTTATCGGGATTGAACTCAAGACCTTGCGCTTGCGAGGCAGGCTCCGGAACCACTGAGCTAAATCTCTGGCCCAGCTCCCGTGCAGTTTCTTAATCCCATGACAGAGAGGGGCAAGTGGGATCCTCCTACCTTCCAGGTCCAACCACACATGCCGGTTACTACTGACCAGCGATGCTTGCGCTTCCTCTGGCCACCCTCACCTCTCCTTTCTCCCCAAACTGGAAGGACCCAGCCCGGCTCAGACCACTCCCTTTGTGCCACTGCATCAGCAGAGCCCAGGGTGGCCACATGGAGGGGCAGGAAGGAGCCGAGGCCGTTCACTAGGGCTATTGGGTGGAAGAAAGGGGATTGGGCTTTCTTTGGAAGGCAACGGGGAGCACGGGAAGGACTTGAGTGAAGGGGATAGGTGGGATTTGGGTTTAGAGTGATCCCTGTGGGTGCTGGTGGAGGATGGATTCGAGGGGTGGAAGCAGAGGCCGGAGACCATTGAGGAGGCTGCTGCAGTGGTGCAGATGGAAGATGCTGATGCCTGGCCCGGGGATTGCAGTGGGGTGGAGAGAAGGGAGAGACGCTGAGCAGCGGCGGGAGTTCTGTGGGCTGGCTCTGGGTTGCTACATAACGTACTGACGCTGGTACTTTATACACAAAAGAGGTTTATTTAGCTCACAGTTCTGGACCTTCAAGAGCTCTGAAGAGGGTCTCCTGGTGAAAGGCATCACGGCGGCACGCATGAGCTGTGGAGATCACGTAAGGGGGCGGGAAGCAAGGGAGAGCAGAGACAGCCGAACTCGGTCCAGAGCAGCCCATGTCTGCGAGAAATAATCTATGTGGTCTGGCGGGTATCAGTCCCTCTGAGTGCACAGCTCCGGGACCTGACTGCTCCCAGCCAGGCCTCAGCTCTTAAAGCTTCTTCACACCAGGGACCAAGATTCTAGTACCTGAAGCTTTGGGGTACACATCCGAACCTTGTCCAAGCCACAGTGGGAACCCACGCAGCCAGAGCTGGCCATGAACCGGGTGGGGAGAAGGAAGCGATGGGGACGGTGTCTCCAGCTGTGGCGGCTGGGGAGCTGGGCCCTGTGAAGAGAAGCATGAGTGGATACCACCCCACGAGACCTGTTGGGAGAGACACTGGCATAGCCGTGTGGCTGTCACCAGCTCCGGATGGCGGAGGAAGCCCAGCAGCCAGTGAGATGAATTGAAGGGCCGATCACATCAGGCCATTCCATCCTGCTCAGCATGAAGTCTGTTGTTTCTCCAGGGCCACAGGCTCCTTCATGGTGTCCCCACCGTGTCCCCTCTGCCCCGATCTTTCCCCCTCTCTCCCCCACCCCAGGTGCAAGGGCTCCCTGCAGGGCTGATGTTCAACCGGGCATCCATCTTAGTTCCAGACGTCCTGTCTTCTTCCTCTGCTGTGGACACTTCTGTGTCCTCAGTTCTCTTCCTCTGACTGAGGCAGGAGGCGCTGTGTATCAACAGACAATTTCAGCAGACACCTGGTCTTGCATGACCCTGGCCTCTGAGCCCCACCTTGAGTCCCTGGGCTCTATGTCTGGGTCACAGGCAGGAGGTCCATCTCTTCTTGAGAGTCTCCAGGGCCCATCACAGCCCAACCCACAAGCCCAGGAGGGTCTGGAAACCCAGTCTGGGATCCTAAGGGAGATGGGACAGCACAAGATAGGGCTGCCCATGGGCTCCTTCTCTAGGGTTGGGGTCTGGGGCTGTTGTCAGGAAAAGCAATCAAGAAAGCTGGTGGATTTTTTTTTGAGTAAAATCTCTTCATTTATTCAGAAATAATACCGAGTACCTGTGGACAAGTTGCCAGTGACCCTGCTTGGATAGAGACATTCTTCCAAGGGGCAGACAGTGAACAAGGGGCCACAATGTCAGAGGGCTTGAAGACTTAAAGAGAAACACAGAAAGAAGTCACTGGAGAGGCAGGGGTTTTCACACTGAGGAAATTAAGGCCTTTCTAAGGAGCTAGAGTTCCACCAGAGACCAAGTAAACTGGGTCATGAGGTATATGACAAAACTGTCCCAGGCAGAAGGAACCCGTGCCAAGGCCCCGAGGCAGCAAGGCCACGGGGAGTCCAGGCTCTGGGGAGGGGTGCACAGTGGCGAGATGAGGGGAGGTTGACTCATCCTAGATCACACAGACCTGCAGGTCATGACCTGGAACTGCTTTGGTCCTCAACAAGGAGGATAATCACTGGGGACCCTTATGTAGGGACGGACGCAACTGAGTCTACTCTCGGTGAGATTCTTCCCAGTGGAGAAAGAGGATGGGACAGAGAAAGTAAAGATGGCGGTTCAGGGAGGACGGCTGTCAGGAGGGCTTGGATGGGGTGGAGAAAGAGATGGAAGCCCAGACAGTAGATGGCAATTCTGGGAGCCAGAGGAGGCTTTTTTATTTTATTTTATTTTTCACCATTCTCAGCCCCTCCCAAGACACCAGAGGATGTCGTTTCAGGGTCTAATCACAGAGTGTCCCATTTTCCCATTGGCCTGTGGGTATTAAGCGATGTCAGAGGAAAGTGCTCCTACATGTTAGAAGGTGCACCACCGACATCCAAGAGCAGACTGGGAGCAGAGTCTTAGGGACAGTCGCTGCTCGGGGATGGGGCACGGGGCTGCCCTCAGGGACAGAACGACACTCGATGGCAGCAAATCTCTCCCTGCGCTCCTGAAGACTGCTTGCAGCTCCTCTCTGGAGAGGGGAAGAGTTACCACCCTTGCTTTCAAGGCCAGGAGAATCAGAGCAGCTGGTGACCTTCCAAGTCTGCATGATTCATATGGGATGTGTTCGGGTGAGAACCCACATTCCCCGTATGTATCAGGGTGACTTTTTCCATTTTGCCTGATCTGAAAGACTGCGTCTGTCCCCTTGGTCTTGGAGTCAGAATGGAGCAGTTCCAGCACCTGCCTCCAGGGCGCGCTCTGGGGAGGAACTGGCCCCACTGGCCTCTGCACACCAGAGCGGTTCCTGGGATGATGCATTGCACCATCTCCCTGTGCTAGGGGCTGCTCCCTCCTCTCCCACCACTCAACTCCACCCTCTGCTCCTTCCCATTGTGAATGAACTGTAATGCAGCCTGTGCCATTACTCGAGTATTCTCTGATGCCCTGAGAGCGACAGGCTCCCCCGGGTAGGGAGCACGTTCACAGGGCTTTATTCTGTGCTGTGGGCTCTTGGAGACCCTTGACCTGGGTAATGCTTGAAATTCTGGTAACAACTCTATTGTTCCCATTTTATGGACATCCCTGAGAGAGAGGTAAAGTGTCTCTTGGGTGTGCACAGCTAGCAAATGTCCACTAACTTTTGAACCTATACCATGCCTGGCTCAGAGTACAATGAGTATTTGTGGCAAGAACAAAGGCATGGGTTTTGTGAGAAAAGGGCTGAGTTAGGCTGGGCATAATGACATATGTCTGCAATCTCAGTACTCAGGAAGCTGAGGTGGGAGGACTGCTGCAAATTCGAGGCCAGCCTGGGATACGTAGTAAGACACTGTCTCACAAAAGAAAAGAGAAAAAAGCCTGGGTTTCAGTGTACCCAGTATCAGAGTTGTGGATTAAAGTGCACCCTGTTGGGCTCGTGCTGCGCCTGTGGGGTCTGCCGGTCCTGGCTCTTGTAGTAGCGTGTCTGCTCCCTACTGTGTGACCCTGGGGAGTTATATCCCTCTCGGCCTGTAAACAGGGACAGTGAGGGTTAAAGTGCACAGTGCAGATTTCACAGGCTGCGTGGCTCAGCCCGGCCCGTGAGCAGGCCGCTGCAAATATCTCTTCTCAGATCTTGAGGCTGGTCAGCTCTCAGCTCGGATGAGCAGTCCCTCCTGGTCCCAGCTCTGGGCGTTTACTGAGTGTCTGCAGTATAGCTGGTTCAGGGTTCAGCTGGATTTGACAGATCTCGCTGGACCTCACACTCAAGAGGAATGAGACAGAATATATCACATCCAAAGGATTACACAGTCTGTCTGATGGTGTTGGGGGGACTAGGGAGATGTAGGGGCTGCCTGCTATGTGTAGGGTTCAAGAAAGGGTGCTCTGCTGAGGCAGTCTGTGAGTGGAGTTCTCCAGGGGTGGAAGGAGAAAATGGTGGGAGCAGAGGTGCGGGGGGCAGCATGAGCAAAGGCCCTGAGGTAGGAGCATGATGAAGCATTGGAGAAATGAGGAGGTCAGGGGCTGGCATGGAGGGCGGGGAACCCAGCTCAGAGGATAATGGGGCTCCGTGTGTGGGGCCTTTGTTAGGATTCCTCTTGTGGGCTGCCTTGCTGTGTGACTAAAGTGCTGTCATTAGCCCGTGGCCCTCTGCTGGGCCTCTGTCAGGGGCCATGTGCCGTGATGAACCCACCCAGTGCGGCCCCACTCTGGTAGGTGACTCCAGGCCCTGTGCTCCCTGGGGACTGACCCAGGCTGTCTATGGCCATTCCTCCTGACCATGAAGGCTACCCTGGCTGGGACAGGGCCCCCTGGCAAGGTGAGGGAGATCAGATGGGTCTGCAAGCTCCAGAGCTCCAGCTGGCTGGGCGCAGGGTGCAGATGAGGCCAGGTGGAGGCTGGGCCTTCACCCAGAAGGCTGGGTTGGAGTGTTGGGACTTTGTCTTTTCCAGCAAGACTGTTCGTGCTCAGTGCTGTGCTGTTCACAGAGGCAGCTAGTGCCTCTGATTCCAGTTCTGTGTCTAAGAAGTCCCCAGAAGGCCCTTGACCCTCCCAGCTGGGGGCAGTAGGTCTGCTTTATAAGTGGAGAAATGAAGTCCCAGAGAAGAGGAGGGTTGGACCCAGAGATACTGCATAGCTCAGTCATGGATGGGCCACGGCCCCCTCTGGCCTCACATGCCCGCTTCCGTTGGAGGAGTTGTAGCTCTGCGGCACTCTCTGGCTGTGTGAATTCTGGGCCAGGCCTTGCTTCTTGGGACCCCCCACCCCATCCACCTGGAGGAGAAGTGAGGCACTGTCGGAGACACCTTCTGGGGCCCATGTGTGAGGACAGAAAGGGCAGACACTTACTCAGCTGCTGGGAGGCATGTGATCCCATTGCTGCTAAGTTTCTGCTCCCCAGAGCCTCCCGGAACGTCCGGCTTTGTCCCCAGCCCTGTGGCGCAGTTGGAAATAGCACAGGGGACCCAGGGTGCCCCACCCTGTATGTTGGCCCTTGGGTTTCTCCCTGCAGAAGACCCATTTCCTGTGGCAGCTGCCCATCCTCCTGCCAGGCCTGTGTGGCGGCAGCCATCCATCTCACTTGCCATGACTGTTAAGCACTAGCGTCAGTGCCAGGGCCTGTGGGAGGGACTTTGAGGAGATCAGCCTAGGGCCAAAGATTAGGAGGACACAGTCAACTCAGGGGACACCGTAAATGGCCAGCACGCAGCCCAGTGGCTGGGGCCAAGTCCCTGGGAAGGGGGCGCTGCGGCTGGGACACTGGAATTCCGTTCTCGGCCGTCAGTACCACATTCCTGTTCCGCCCTTTCCTCCCCAGCCTCGGGGTGGGACCTGGAGCCCGGCATGTGCGGTCGGTCCACCGCCCTGGTCCGCCCGTGCACAGGGAGCAGGTGGGCGGTCACAGTGCCTTGCTCAGGTGGGTGTGTGACTTGGAGTCAGCTGTGGTCGGGTAGACTGGACCTACACCTGCTGCTGGTCACTGTGTCTCTGAGGACGAGCACTCTGGCCACCAAGATGGAGAAGAGAGGTTTCTGAGGGCCCGTGTCCCGTCACGCTCTTGATGTGTTACCTTCGTGTTTGAGACTTTTTTTTTGCTTTTTGCTACATGAGCTTATAAGGTCCTTTTATTAGCTTAAGGATTTTTCTTTCTTTGTTTGATTCTGGACTAAACTGGATTCATGTTCTGGTTGCTGAGAGTCCTCGCCATTCCGTTCATCTGACAGATGATTGCTCTCTCTGGGTCTCGGTTTATTCACCTGTAAATGGGATGACAGCACCACGAAGGGGCATTATGGAGGCAGCGGAAGTAAAGTATGCAACGCTGGCATGAGCCACGCCACCCTTCAGGTCCCACGAGGCCTTTGCTCACGCGTGGGCGTCAGTGCAGTGAGCTCGTCTGCGCGGAGTGCGGTTGGGGTGGGCGGGGCTGCCTGACCTGAGCGCATGGGGCTGATGTGACTGCTGGGGAGCCGCGGGGACAGGTAAGTCTGGGAGGGGAGCCCCGGGCTGCGGCTCGCGCTGATCGCAGAGACGAAGGAGCCGTGAGTAAACACTGCTAAGCGTGGAGGGAACTCTGCAACATACCCCTGTGTAGCTGCGGTGGGTGGCGCGGCGCGGGGAAGAGCTGGCACGCTCACCTGGCTGGCGATGCCCCGGGACTCGGGGAGGCTGGGAAGCTGAGATGAGCCAGCGCTGGGCTTCGGACACGGTTCTGTAGAGCTCCGAAGGGTTCTGCGGAGTGCTGCCCCTTCTCCGCCCACAGCGTCCCATCGCTTTTCCTTAAAGGGGAGGCCGGGAGGCGGCCGGGCCGAGGGAGGAGAAGCGGGAGAGGGTTCTGCCCGAGGACTCGGAGGAGCACCTGTTCTCGCAGCAGAGGAGCCGGGAGGCGTTCTTGGCGCCAGCGTTTCTCATTCCTGCCTTCCGGGGGAGAACTTGGCCTCTTTCCCTCCTGCTGGGGACTCACAAGATCTGATTTGAAATCTACTCAAGTGTACATTAACCGACTTCCTCTTGGCACAGGCCGGGGAGCCTATAATTAGAGCAGCCATCGTACCATTTAGTGGGTTCCGTTCACATGAGCAGAAAGCACGCTCGCCGAGGGAGAGAGCTTGAGAAGCAAACTTGGGAACATTCTCCGGAGGGATTGTGCCTGCTGCGTGCCAAGAGGGTGCTCAGGCTGGCTGTCTTTCCAAGCGCAGAGAGCGAGGCTGCCCGGGCTTGGGCGGGGACGCCACCTCGGGGAGGCGATGCCGGGTAGTCCTTAAACACACTGCGCCGGCAGCAGCACGCGCTCGTGTTCACATCCCAGCTCCAGCACCCGGGGAGCGGCGCGACTTCCTGAGTCTGTTTCTCCATCTGGGAAACTGGGACATCACCAGTCACCAGCCTCACAGTTGTGCTGTCGCAGCCTGAGTGAGACGGTGGAGATGGAGACGCACCTCCCAGAGCAGGTGCTCGGGCATGGTAACAACTGCTCTGACTGCGATGGCAAAGCCACCATGGCCAGCAAAGTAGTCTGCGTTTATGGAGCACTTGTTACCCCCGGGGCAAGTTTGTGTGCGTGGGCTTCGTTTCATGACAATCCCATTATACATTTGAGGAAACTGAGTCACAGGAAGGTACGTTACTTGCACAAGATTGAGTCAGGTGATTAGTATCCAAAGGGGTGGGAGAGAGCACGACTGTATAGGGGTTCCCCTTACCTACAGCTTTCTTTTCCATAGTTTCAGTTGCCCAAGGTCAACGGAGGTCCAGAAATATGACAGAATATTCCAGAAAGAAACAATTAATAAGTCTTAAATAATTTTTAATATATATTTCTGTAACTGTTCTACTTTATTTTATTTTATTTTATTTAACTGAGACAGGGTCTCACTTTGTAGTTCAGGCTGGTCCTGAGTTTATTATGTAACCCAGGCAAGTTTGAACTCAGCAATCCTCCTGCCTCTGCCCCCGAGTGCTGGGATTACAGGGGTGAGCCACCATGCCTGGCATTTGTGGTATGTGGTACTGATTGCCAGCGGGCTTGAGCGACCACACCTGGTATTGTTGTATGTGTTTACTGGGGATGGAACCAGGGATCTTGCATTTGCTAGGCAGGTGCTGGAACCACTGAGCTAAATCTCTGGCCCTGTTCTGTTTTATTAATAGCGCTTCTTGTTCATCTCTTACTGTGCCTAGCTCATAAATTAAACTTAATCCTAGGTGTTTACAAATAGGAAGAAACTATCCATGGTTTCAGGCACTTACTAGATCTTGTGATGCAGCCCCTGTAGATAGGAGGGATTCCTGAATGACATGGTCTATGAGTTGACTCGGGGACCATCTGAACTGATTGGTGCTAATTCCTACAGGCTCCTTATGAGGATGTGGGAATCTTAAAGGGGGAGAGATTCCAAGGTAAACTCATTTTGTGGGCGTGTACTTAGTATGATATAGTTATTTTTTTTACAGGTATTGTTTTATTTCATCTCTCTTCTGGAGAGATTGCAAATGGGAAAGAATGGAGTTAGGCAGTGGTATGTTTTGCTTAGAGGAATGGCCCAGAGCCATGGTCGAAACCTTGGCCAGTCTACTTCCAAGTGAATCGCCCTTTTTACAGTACCACAAGATACACGGGCCAGCTGAGATTCCTTTGGATACAGAAACTACTTCAAAGGGAAAAGGAACATGCTGGATGGTCAGCAGGCCTTCAGGCATGGTGGGATCCAGGTGCTTGAGTGAAGTGCAGAGGGATTTATCCTTCAGCCTCTCTTGCCTCTGCGATGGCTTTCTTCTCGAGCAGCCCTTCTCCTTGTGTGGCAAGGAGACCTCCGCTTGTGCTTTGGCAGCTGGCACCAACTGCTGACTGCCCCCCAGCCCCTGCTTCATTATTTCACCCCACCCTCAGAGACTAGGTGAGTGGCCA
The DNA here is from genome assembly GCA_004025085.1 of Thryonomys swinderianus. Taxonomy (NCBI): domain Eukaryota; kingdom Metazoa; phylum Chordata; class Mammalia; order Rodentia; family Thryonomyidae; genus Thryonomys; species Thryonomys swinderianus. The sequence goes on along the minus strand of PVIC010000617.1, from coordinate 54,871 downwards.
CCAAGGGCAGCTTTCTGGGACTCAGAGCACAACAGGGAAGGGAGGAGAATGGATGAGGGGCAGAAGAAGAGGAGCAACCAATGCCTGCTATGGATCTCCCCTCTCTAGTGCTCTGGACTTTCTGCAGAAAGTCTAGAAAAAGTCTTTGGAAGCTCAGTCTTGGTCTGAGGGGTTATCATCTTTATCTCCCAGTTTTGGGGCACCTGGCCTCCTTACTGGCCAATCATGAGGAGGCATGTATTGGTCTCAGCCTGGGCCTCTTAGGAGAAGCATGGCCTCACTGTCCACCTGACTCAGGAAGGCTCCATCAAAGCCCAGCCCCACCCCGCACCCCCGTTGAGTGCTCAACAGTGGTCTGTCCCCGTCAGCTCTCACCTGAGTCCATCCTACCCCCAGTGAATTCCTTGGGCTCCACTTCTCTCCTGCTTGTGCCCAGCGCCAAACACTCTGTCCACCCCCAATCAGGTCCCTGTCCCCTCCCACCTCCCGTATCTCAAGCCACTGAACACCTGTATCTTGCTTACACTTCTTTCCAAATGTGCTGTGGGAGCCAGCACTGCATCTGCCTTTTCTGCGTCCTGGGCGCAGGCCCAGCTGGGCATGGCCATCGCCCACTGAGTGGTGGGAGAAAATGCTGGACACAGGCCTTCGTCTTCTCCAGTACAGAAGTGGAATGACCCTCTCGGCTTGCATGGAGGCCTGAGCGGGACGATTGTGTTTTCGGCGACACTGGCACAATCTGTGAGGAATTACTGGGAGGCTTGTGCCACCACGAGACCGGATTTGTCCTGATATTGCCCTATTAGGAGGTGTCATGTTGCATTTGCGGGAGGCGGTGGCATGGAACTCCACTCCCTTGCATGGTAGGAACTATTTCCCGCCTGTTCTGGAAGGGTCTAGGCTTCTCCCGCGTTCCTGACTGTTACAGGGCCCAGGTCATCACCTGTGCAGGATGTCAACAGAGTGGAGTCGTGGGCATCAGGGACTCAGGGGGACAATGGTGGGAGGTATAGAATGGAAGGAGGGACATATGGCTTTAAGGGACACGAACAGTTTAGAGTCTTGCTTCTTACCTGTTTGCTGGAGGCAAACACACCGGAGTTGGATGGAATCATGGCAGGAACTGTGTTCCACTGAAACTCACAGGGTCAAATCCGGACCCCTAGGGTCCTGGGATGTGGCCCGACTTGGAAGTAGGAAGAGCATAGGTATAAACGGAGATGAGGCCAGTTGAGGAAGGACAGCTCTAATAGAGTGATGACTAGTACCTTGTAGAAGGAGATAGCTGGTTACGGAGATACACACACCCAAGGAGAATGCCTAGTGGAAAGGTGCTATCTCAGGTCAAAGACTCTCTGGAGCTGGAAGAGGACCTTGGAAGAGACCTTGCCTGGGCAGCTCAGAGGGAGCTGGGAGTTGCTCTTTCCTTCAATTCAGGCTTGTGCCCTCAGGAAGCATGACAGTGCATTTCTGCTGCTCCAAGCTGCCTGGTTTGTGGAACTTTGCTGTGGACCCAGGAGTGCAGCACAGAAGGGACCCCCTGGGGTGCCCAGGGACTCAGCGCTGCTGCTGGGTGGGATGCACTGTGGAGTTAGCTAGTGTTAATTTGGAAATGGAAAGTTGAAGTTTTAATAGGTTGTTGTGCTGGGGGGGTGTCAGCATCAGGGCTTTGGAGGTGGAATCAGCCATTTTTCCTTTCTCGTGTGACATTCAGTGTTGTGTCTACCTCTGTTTCTACTGTCTCTCCCATAGTGTAGGGATTGTAGAAGCTATGGCTTGGCTGTGGTTTGTCTCCAACATTCATGTGGTGAAAGCCTGGTCTCCAGCACAGCGGAACTGAAAATGTGCTAAGAGAACATATACCAGGTAGTATTGCTGTGATATCAAATGGTATCATCTCTTAGCATGTTCTCTGGCATGCAATACACTTGGGAACGCCTTAGCTTTCTTCATTGCTAGTGGATTCACCTTTCTTGTATAAATCTCAGCTTCTTTCATGTAAAAGGAGGCTTCTAATTATGATCTCATAGTTTTTGTAAAGACATTTAGTAAGGTCTAAAAATACTTATCCTCCCAGCATAGATGGCAGAAGATAAATAATTGCTAAGGTCCATTCTTCCCCTTTAAGTTTCCTAGCATCTTCTTTTTTTAATTTTTTTTATTTATTTTTGGAGACAGGGTCTCGCTTTGTAGTTCAGGCTGGCCCTGAGCTCACTATGGTGCCCAGGAAAGCCGCTGTGAACTCAGCAATCCTCCTGTCTCTGCCTCCCGGGTGCTGGGATGACAGGCGTGAACCACCACGTCCGGCACTGTGATATGCGGTGTTGATTGTTGGTGGGCGTGTCTCCTCACCCAGCATTATATGTGGTCACCGGGGATCGAACTCAGGTCCTTGCGCTTGCGAGGCCGGCGCTGGAACCACTGAGCTAACCCTCCAGCCCTCCTAGCATCTTCTTAAATATTCCTGGTGATGGGCAAGTCATTACCTTGCATGAGGCTCGTTATATAAGGAGTTGAATTTTTACATCCAGAGAAACTTTACATAAGGAGATGTTCCAAAACCTCACCCAAATGTGGGTAATGTGGGTCCTAGGTCTCACGTCAGCTTTGCAAATGAGGGATCTGAGGCCTAGGAACTAGACAGGATGATCTGAGATCAGGCTTCCTGATTTCCTTCTGCACCCACACTTGCACCACCATGGACTGCCTTCCCTCCTTTCTCTTTGCCCGTTTCCTCTGGAAATGTGGTGCATGTATGTGGAATGAGCACGTTGGTGAGGATGCCCACGGGAGGGGGCCTGTGAGGAGCTGGAGTTTCCGTCTGGAACATCCTCCAAGGCCCATGTGTTAGGAGCTGGTCCACAGCTCGGTGCTCTTGGGAGGTGCTGGAACCTCTGGGAGATGAGGCCTGGCAGTAGGTCTTCAGGCCCCTGGGGCACGGTCTGGAAGGCGACTCTGGAACATCACTCTCTTCTTTTTCCCTCTTTTTTTTTCGCTGTACATTCCCTCCATGATGTGCTGCTACAGGCCTGACATGATAGGCCCAACCAAGCATGAGCTGAGTCTTCTCAACTGTGAGCCAAAATGAGCCTTTTCTCTTTTTAAGTTCCTTATCTCAGGTACTTATTACCGTCACAGACAGCTACCGGTCGAAGAGCGTGAGGAGTATGGTCCATTCAGTAGCCACCTTGCTGGTCTCCCTCTTCCCCCACACTTGCTCTTATATTTCTGTCTCCTAAGACAGGAATCAGCTGACACCATTCCCTGCTCCTAACTTTTGGTGGCTTTCCATTGCCCTTGGAGAAGACCTCAAAGGCCTTTGCTTGGCAAACAGAGACCAGCCATGGGCTTGATGCCCACTCCTTTTCTAACTCTGTCTTGGCCACTTTTACCATCACCCACCTCACTCCAATGTCAGACTCTTGATGTCTTTTGCACTGTCTCCTGCTTCTTCACTGACTCCAATCAGTCTTATGCTATTCTTCTTTGAGTCATCTAGGAGCTGTTGGATTGATTTCTCTGGTCCCTTGCCATTTTCTGTAAGTTAATTCCTTTCCTGTTCATTGGCTGTGAGCCTGTCTTCTAGGTCTAAAGTTTGGTTTTCTGCTTCATTCATCCTACTTCGCAAACTTTCATTCTCATTTTTGATCACCTGGACCTCTGCTTGGAGCGCTTTATAATGTTCCATTGTTTTTGTTATTTGAGTTTCTATGATGTTCTTTATCTCTTCTTTAATGAAGTCCTTCACTGTGGACAGCATCTCTGTTTTTATCTCAGCGATCAGTTCTGATTTCCATTTTTAGTAGCTCCACTTTTGTTATCAGTTCAGAGAGTCCTGGAGATTGAGCTTCATTTTGCTCCATTTCCCTTTTCCCTGAATTCCCCCTTGGTGGTGAGTTTTGTGTTTGGGTTCTTGAATTTTTTCTCGTATCTGTTGTGCTGGTAAATGCTGTAAATCATTGCACAACCTAAGTGACGCTTACCCAGACTCATGCAAATAGGAATGGAGCTCCCACGAGGCTTTTGGCCTGAGTCCAATGGTGGGTAGGCTAGAATCGCTTAGGGTGGATGGATGTCTCACAGGGTGGCTGGCCGGGGTCTGGTGGCAGGTGGGCTGCTTGCAGGTGGCAGAAGTCACTACACAGCCTCCTCTGGGCTTACCCAGACTCACCCAGGGGAAATGGCACTCTCAGGGGGTGTCTGGCCTGGGTCCTGTGGTGGGCCTGCTGCTTGCAAAGACTCTTTCCATGTCTCGAGACACCATATTCAAGGTTCCCTTGAGGCCCCTCTAAACCAGCCCTTCTGCCAAGGTGTCACATGGCTCAGCTTTTCATCAGTCAGTTCTTGACCTGAAGCTCAGTTCTTCTCAGAGCCCCCATACTTCTTCTCTCTTTTTTTTTTTTTAGACAGGGTCTTGCTTTGTAGTTCAGGCTGGCCCTGAGCTCACTATGTAGCCCAGGCAAGCCGCCGCGAACTCAGCAATCCTCCTGCCTCTGCCTCCCGAGTGCTGGGATTACAGGGGTGAGCCACCACACCTGGCACTGTGGTATGCGGTGTTGATTGCTGGGGGGCGTGAGTCTCCACGCCCAGCATTCTATGTGGTCACCGGGATCAAACTCAGGACCTTGTGCTTACGAGGCAGGTGCCGGAACCACTGAGCTAAATCTCTGGTCCGCCCCCATACTTCTTGACCAGGTCAGTGCCCATGCTCTTCCCTACCAATGCCTGCCCACCCCCATCCTGTCTGGCACCACTAGCATTGGTCTGTTCTGCTTCACTGATGAATACCCCCGACTCTCATTGGTTGGAAAGCTCTTGGAAGCGAAGCCCACCTCTGTTTCCATTCCCAGTTAACCCCTAAGCACCTGGTAGGTACTCCATAAGCTACCCTTCTTTTTGCATTTGTTTTAATGGAGTACATGTTTATGGGGTCTGGGATGACACTAGAATATCAGTGGCCAATGTGTGATGAGATTGGAGTAACTGGCAGATTCATAACTTCGTACACTTACCATTTCTTTGTGTTGGGAATACTCAAAATCCTCACTCCTGCCTGTTATCCCAGCACTGTGTGAGGCTAGGTGAGCTGAAGATCAAGAGTCCCAACATAAAAAAAATTAAAAAAGAGGAGCTGGGAATGTAATTGAGTGGCAAGGCCTGGGTTCAATCTCCAGTGATACACACACAAACACACACACACACACACACACACACACACACACACACTTCTGGCTCCTTCACTGTCCTTGGAACTGTCAAAATGTAAACAGAATTGCTGGTATATGTGGGGAATGAGTTTTGGTCATGACCCTCAGGACTGGTTTTGTTTTGTTTTCTTTTTTTGAGACAGGGTCTCACTTTGTAGTTCAGGCTGGCCCTGAGCTCAGTAGCCCAGGCTAGCCTCAAACTCACAGTAGTCCTCTTGCCTCTGCCTCCTGAGTGGGGGGTTTACAGGCGTGAGCCACCACGCCCAGCATTGTTGTATGTAGTACTGGGGATCAAACTCGGGACCTTTTGCTTGCAAGGCAGATGCCAGAACCACTGAGCTAAATCCCCGGCCTTCAGTGGACTGATTTGAGTATCAGGTTGTAACAAGATGACAAGTTCGTTAATGGCCAGAGCTATAGTTTAGAAGAAGCAATTGAAGAAACAAACTACAGGAGTTTAACCCAAAAAAGAGTCACCATGGGGAACATGACAGGTGTCCCCATTGCAGACAGAAACAGTTTCCTGCCACCATTATGTCCTCCAAATCTAGCCTAGCCACCAATGCAGACTTTATTAAATAAATACATGCCTGTGCTCCTCTAAAGAGAAGCATGCCTAGGTGAATAAAGTCCACATTTCAGAGACACAGACCTTGTCTCAGTCAAGGTCTGCTCTTGTGGTTAGACCTTCTGGAGCGGGCATGAGACTGGAGCCAGAATGACCCTCACTGGGGTCTTTGGGTCCCTCCCAGCTTTGAGATTTAATGTCCTAAGGGCCTTTCTCTGACTGGACACGGTGAGTGGAAAAGACAGCAGCTGGGCCTCTTCTTATTTAGAGGTGCAGGGAGTGTGGGGCGGAGTCGGAAAGTCATCTCTCTTCACCCCTGGTGTGCTCCAGCCCGAGTCCTGCACCTGTCCTGCTGATTCCCGCTTGCTTTGTGACAGGGGCTCCAGGTCTCTGAGTCTGTTTCTGCCTGCTTGTCATGTTAGTCAGCACCGTCACGCGCCTCCTTATTAAATGCAGCCATCAGTTCTCCTGCTTGGGACTAGAGCTTGCTAGGACCTGTATTCCAGCCAGGAAACACATGCTCCTGGGCAGAGAACTTGGTACCCAGGTGCACAGGAACCCGGAACAGAGCATCTCAGAGGGGCTGGAGGTGGGGGGCCCAGGCATGTGCCTTGGTCCGGTACCCAGAGACAGGGCAGCTGACACTCCACGGAGCCCGGGAAGCAGCTCAGTAGAGCACAGATAATATGGACTCATATGGTCGGGCTCCTCGGGAGGCCCTGGGGTGAGTGAGCCGGTCTCCTCGGCTGCAGCAGCCTCAGAGTGGAATGGGAGAAGCAGCTGTATTTAGCTCCTCAGGGTGCTGCAGGGAGATGGGAAGAAAGCAGTGATCCGGGAGGCGCAGGATGGTCAGTGGTCGCTTTGGGGAGGCAAAGGTGAATCTCTTCAGGTGCTTGCAAATCTCGGTGGCTTGGCTGTCTGAGAGAGAGAGAGAGAGGCTCCTTTCAGGCCATTTTAGGTGAGGAACACGGTCATGTCCTTCACCGCTTGCAAGGAAAAAAATTGGCTGGGGGATCCCAGAATGGCAGGAGAGGGGTGGGGTACCCCAGGATTTGTTTTGTCTGATGTGCTCACCTGGAGTCTTGGGATCAGAGAGGGAGAGACACTCCTTCATGACCAAACAGCAGTAGCTGGGGCTCCGACTTGGCTCTCAGTGTTCCTCTTGCACTTTCCGGTTGAAGACAGCAGTTCTGGCCACCACATAAGCCCCCTTGGGTGATGGGTGCTGCCTCCAGTGGCCAATAAAACAGAGACCTGGAGCATTCTCTTCTGCCTCAGGCCTGGGCCAGGCCAAGTCTCAACCTGGGGATTTGAATGTAACAGAACCACGGTCTGACAGCTTCGTCCTGGCGAGCACAATGTGGGAAAAGCGGACCAGATGTAAGAGCTCTCTTGACTCCAGCGGAGAACAGTTTTCTTCCGTGGTAGCCGCAACTCCTTGGAAGCCCTGTCAAAATAGTGGTGTTTCTTCCATGGTCCTCTCTGCTTCTCCCCTTCACTCTCCCCTCCGACAATGCAGGATTCAGGACCGCGGACAGGGGCACCTGCTCTGCCTCCATCCTTTGGTGGGGGGGCTGGGAGGAGGGGCAGCTGTCAGTCAGTACCCAAGATCAGAGATGCTCAGCCACCAGTGTAGCTATTCCACAGAGCGGTGCTTTCTGGCTGCATTTCCCTCTGTTGTTGGTGCGCTCCCTCCGGGTACACATTTTTGAGAAGTGCAGAGGGTCCCCATCTTTCAAGGATGCCCCGGAAAGACTGCCTGCACTGAGAATGGCAGCCCCTTCCAATTCGGAGGCTCTCTGAATAATAAGTAGTTAATGAGATTGAGAAAAACAAAGGATTTGCCATGAACAAAGCCGCAGACCACATTCATTGACAATTTTGTGGCCGGCGGGTTCCATGACTGCTCGGACAACTTTGAACATAAAACACCCAATTAACAGTCATCTTCCCACAGTCTAATCACAAAGCATTCTGGGAGTTTCCCAGATTCTACCTTGCAGAATGAAACTAGAATCTTTTATAGATTTCCACAGTGCCCTGTCACTGAACTGCAGAAACAATGGCTTGAACAAATTAATATATCTGTGTAGCAGGAGGACAACTTTGCAAATGAAAGTCCCTCCAAGGCCAGGGTGGCAAGGACACAACTCACACTTCTGTCTTATCACCCTCACTCCACTTGAAGCCGCCATTCTGTCCTCCTCTGGGCCCCGTCCTTAGAAGTCCTGTCTTGCAGATGTGACGGGCAGTGAATGGCTGATCCTCAGCTTCTCAAGGGCAGAGTGTTTGATTCACTTGCTGGTATGCACCAGACACACAGAAAATGTGTGGGGAAAATGAGTTCATGAATGAATGGCTAAAAGGGAAATTGAATTGAAGTCCGATGAGAGGAGAGATTTATGTCTTTGTTTTTCTGTTGAAAACCCAACATCCAGAACAGTGCTTGCCATACAGTAGGTGATCACTAATTGTTTTTCATATACACAGATGTAGAATGTATGAAAAGTAAGAGAACAAGAGTTCTTTTCCTTGCTAAGTGTAGGAATCAGTGAAGGCAGATTCTTCCTCTTTTATGGCTTAATAAATGGAGTGCTGGAGATTTAGCTCAGTGGTTCCAGTGCCTGCCTGGCAAGCACAAGATCCTGAGTTTGATCCCCGGTAACCACATACAATGCTGGGCGTGGAGACTCATGCCCCCCAGCAATCAGCACCACATACCACAGTGCCGGGTGTGGTGGCTCACGCCTGTAATCCCAGCACTCGGGAGACAGAGGCAGGAGGATTGCTAAATTCGAGGTTTGCCTGGGGTACATATTGAGCTGTCTCAAAAAAAAAAAAAGAATCATTTGAGCTGATAACTGAAGACATAGCACCTAGCCAGCAGTCAATAAATGTTCCTTACCAGCACCAGCCTCCCCCCCGCCCCCAGAAGCCAGAGTGGCAGCAGGAGGCAGCAGCCAAACGCCAAACCCTGGCTGTGCCACGGGCCATTTGCACAGTCATCGCATCACCACCTCCTGGGAGGTGGTGCCCAATGATGACATCTGCCTGAGTCTCTGAGAGGTTATGTCACCATCAGAGGACCTGCAAGGCAGGCATGAAGCCCCCGTTTGGGACTCCAAACTGTAGGTTCTGCCAGGCAGTTTCTGTCTCCGTGGCACGGAGCTCACCGTCAGCTTGGCTGTCCTTCCAATCGGCATCTTAGTAACATCTTTTGTGGGCCTTGTTTTATAGTGGCTGAAAACAATGAGTCAGTTCATCGTGAATTCAGAGAGATTTAAGATCTTAATAAAAAGGCAAGTTAAATTTTGAGAAAGAAGAGAAATTTGGGAGCAACAATAAGCAAACGAAGGTGAGAAGAGGAGTAGATCTCCGGTATTCCAGACTACCAGAGAGCGTCAGGACCTCAGGGACCATCTAACCCAAACACTCTCTAGTTACTGAAAAACCTGAGATCGGGCGGGTTGCCATTGGCTCGAAGGCACACAGCTTACGATTTACAGACTAGGGTCTTATACCCAGGTTTCTGAACTGCTTTTGTGGGTTTTTTCCCCTCTGCACCATACGTCCTCCAGTTTAGAGGCCCTTAAAATCCCCTGCTAAAAGGAAAGCAGCAGATTTATGGGTTAATAAACATTTACAATGAGCAGCTGAAAAAAACAGACTCAGGTAGACAGGAATTATTCATTCAAATTAACTATAAATTAAGATCAACCTAATTTAGGCCTATTAAAATGGAAAGCATATTATCTCTCATTCAAAGGAATTTGTATTTGATGCAAATAGAACAAGTTCCTAAACTTTAGAAATGTTCTTGGATTTTTCATCTGCATAGTTAACCAACAGAGAATGGGCCCCCGATTTAAAAAACCGGGGAACATAAGGAACAATAATTAGTTATGTAAATAATGTGGCATTCTTGTTTATAATTAGTTCAAGAATAAAATAAAATTCACGCATGTCACAGGACTAATTTTCGTATGCAAATGAACAATCAAAATTATAAACGGTAATAATGCAGTTTGGGAGATGTGACATTCCCCATTTATTAGCAGGCCTGCCAGTTACAGCTGATGGTGGCTGACGTTGGGAGATTTCAAAGGTTTCCAGACCTGGAAAATTCTTACCCATCGAGGAGGGAAAAGTCTACCTGAAATATCTGCACCCATTTTATATTGCCGATGGCTACCCAGTGAAGCGGGGGCTCTCCCATGGCTGGAGAGAAGATGCCACTTAAGACAGAAGACACCCCAGGGATTTTTGAAAAGGTCGATCCGGGACACGGCTAGCAGAGGAAGTTAAGACAGGGGGATCCGGGTTCTCAGCTCAGAAGTGTATATAGCCTTGGCAACTCCCTTCCTTTCGCTGAGTCTCAATTTCCTCATCCAAGAGAGGATTCCTCAGTGAGTTCTGGAGGTAAATGGACTTGCTTTGGAAGCTTGGTTTCATCACTTTCTAATGATAGACATTTATTCCTCACTTATCTGTGTGTCCCCTCATCTGTAACAACGATGTCTCCTTTCTCTAGGGAGTCTGGAGTTAGCTGATGAAGGCCTCAGCCCATGTTATGGCACCAGAAATGTTGACTGTCAGGGGAAGGAGGTGCATGAGTTAATCAGAAGCTACTCAGTTTCTCCACGTGTTATTCTGAGGAATAGCAAAAAAGTAGCTGATGCTTCTAATGGGGCCTTATACACAGCAAGGATGTATGTGTGGTGTAGAGAGAGTATGTGTCATGCTCCTTGGGAGGCTGTGAGGCTGAATGCAATTACACATATAAAACAATAGACACGAAACCCAGAAGTTAAAGTAATTCCAAGGGGTTATAGTCACTACTGTTGTTAAATAAGTGAGTTGTATCCTATAATCCTTAAGGTCCTTTAAGAAGTGTCAGTCTGCTAGCATCCTTCCTCAGTTTCAGCCAATAGCTGCATTAGGACCAACACAGGCTTATGGGAACTTCTAAGAGGGGGTGGTCCAAAGCATGCTGGGAAGCAGTGGCAGAATCTGCTATATCATTGAGGTTGATGGTGTGGTAAGACACAGTTTATCTGATGTCTTTGGTGCCAAGATATCTTCCTGAAGAGCTATCATATCAATCTTTTGTAACCAGATGTCCATGCTTGATCGCTATCAAGGATGGGAGTATGTATCTGTGATGTCATTCTGATTATCATGCTACTTAAGATTTCTCCATCCATCCGTCCATCCCTCCACCCTTTCACCCACCCATCCATCCATCATCCACCCATCCATGAATCCATCCATGTATCCATCTATTATCCATTCAGCTATTTCCTTTCATCCATCAATCCACCGAAACATTAGGGATACTTTGTGGTGAGCTGAGATTCCAGATGGCACCCCAAAGTTGGGAATTGAAGTCAGTAATTATTTAACAAGTACTCTGTGTGGACACCATCTAGGAGATTCCTGTGTTACTCCACTTAGACTTGATACCATCCTTAAGAGCTTTAGATGATACTTACAAAGTGGTATTGCTGCCATCTGTTGAATATTAGGGGGGACAAGCCTCTGGGCTAAGCCCTGTGTGTGAATTATCTCATGTAATGTCTCAGTTGTGAGAAGTTAGCCCTATTCCTCCACTTCCCCATTGGTTCCCAGCTTCGCAGAGATAAGATGACCTGCCTGGGATCACACAGCACACATGAAACGGAGGCAAGCTTCATCCCTCAGCCTTCACAGCACCAAGTTTGCCACCATGTCTCTTTCACGTGGCCTTCAGCTGACCGGTCTCCTCCTAGGGAGATGCCTGGTGGCTCCACCCTCCTCAGACAATCTTGAGGGGAGTAAAGACAGCGCTCTCTCTCTGAGTTTCTCTCCATTCCTCCTCCCAGGAGGCACCCTCCTGAGCACCCTGTACTCCGCAGCCCAGGTGGGCTTCTGATGGCTCCCAGATGTGAACGCGTGTGGCTGGCAGCTTCGAGGGTCTCTGGACCCAGGAGCAGCGGGGGACCCTGCAGGATTAACCACTACACCAGTTCCCAGCAGGAAGGCACAGTGCAGTGACAGCTCAGTTGGGTTATGGATGAAGGGCAGACACACGGCCGGCGGAGAGCAGCATGTGGTGCAGGGCCCTCTGCTCTGCAGGCAGCACAAGGCTCAGGGCAGGTGGGGAAGCCCACGGAGGCCCTGGCTCCCCGGGAGATGATGTCATCTGATGCGGAAGCCTTTCTCTCCGCAGCTCCAGAAGGGCACAATCAGAAGAGGAGCGTAGAGGCTCTGTCTAGCCTCTTTGCTATTTTTGCGTGTTCTTTATCTCTGCCATTCTTTCTACTCTCCTTCCACAGTTATTTTTGGGCATTTCTGTATCTTGTATTCTGAGAATACCAAGCAGACCCTGATTCCACGGGGGCTGAGAGTCTGGCAGAGGAGACAGACGTCATCAAATACAGGCAGGAGTGAAGTTGCGCTCATCGGTCAGGTGAAGCTCCAGGTGGGGCCCAGGGAGAGCAGGAAGCCTGGTGTGTGGATGCCAGGAAGACTTAGCTGAGGAAGTGATATTTGCCCTCAAGACCCACGATGACCAAGTGAAGAGTCGCTTCCCCCCAGTTTCTTGCCTGGGAACTAGGCTAACAGTGGCACCTTCATTCTAGACCATTCGTGAGGATGAACTGAGATGACACAGACGAACACATGACCCTTGGAGCCTGGTATGGTGGCTGTCAACACATATTCCCTTGACATGATTCCGCATGGATTGGAAGGTTTCTTGTTGACTGGGTAGCTGATGCCCAATGGGCAAAAAGGGTTACAAGCCCATTGCACAAATTGTGATGGTGACAGAGACTGGGATAGTGGCGCACATGAGGAAGGTTGTACAAATAAGGTGGTGCCTAAGCCAAGTCCTGTAAGATGGAGGGGAGTTTACCGGAAGACAAGGAAGAGTGTTGGAAATAGTGCCTCAAAATGCAAGAATGAGTTACATCTGTCTGGACTGACACCTAAGAACTTCAAATGGGTCCACAGCACAGACCCTCCAAAACAACCTTTATAGCATCACCCCATGACTTCTAATAACTGGAACAGAAGCAATAGTTACAGTCATCCCAACACCACGCACTGGGAGGCCACAATACCAGGGACAAGGCTTGGGTGACTCCTCTTGACCTGTGAGAAATAAAGCTCACTTGTGATATAGAATCAGTCCATGGAGTTGAGGCTAGCGTGATGGAGGAATTTTCTGCTAGATCTGGGATGTTTTTCATTCCTGAAAGGCTATTCTGGGTAATAGGAATGTTCTAGACTAATTAATTTTTTCCAGTTTTTAACAATTTTTATCTTTATTGGTACATTGTATATACACATCATGATCACGCTCAATGTTGGGAATTTGTACTAGTGTATGAAACAATTTAGTTCTCATTTTTTCCCAGTTATTTCTGGTTTTATTCCTCTTGGAAGTTGAAACTGGGATGGAGGAGTAAGGAGGTTGGTGGAGCTGAATTCAGAACTAAGGAGGAACTCCCCAGCTAGTTTCTCAATGAGCATATTCTGGAGGTTTGTAGAATGAAGTCAGAGGAACACAGTGGCAGAGTATTGGATTAGGGCAACGCTGGGTCCCTCCAATCCCGAGAAGTTGTGGCTTTAGGAAGGTGGGAATAATAGCATATTATTGTATATTATAACAGTGAGAAACACTATCACCTTGGCTGTACCTGTAACAAGGAGGCTGAAATGAGACTGGTGTAACTGTAGGGGCAGGGATGTCTTGACATCTTAGGCTTCCTTGCCAGCCCACAAACCATTCAAATCTCTGTTTGCAACCCCAGGAAGGGGTGCAGTCTGGACTCCTACCTCCACCCTCTAGCCCCGCAAGGGCTCAGATACCTTTTTACCTTGCTGTCATCTCTCTTCTACCAGCAGCAAGAGCTATCAGTGTAACCCGAAAGCTTGCATCAAAGGTGTGACCCCACTGAGAGCGCTGTTAGGTGTAGTCCGGGGCAAGGGAGAAGTGCTGGGGCTGTGTTCCTGAAGGGCTGCTGGGATTCTGGACTTTTCTCCTTTCTCTCTTTGCTTCCTTGCTGCTGCAAGGTGAGGAGCTCTGCTCTAATACAAGCTCCTGCCCTGATGTCCTGGCCTCTCTACAAGCTACAGAGCCAGTTCCGCATTGGTTGAAACTCTGGAAACCATGCTCAGGAATAAGTCCTCCTTCCAAGTTTATTTTCCCAGGGGTTTTGTTGCGGTGAGAGGGGATCAGGTGCGTTCAGGGTGGTATGGCTGTAGATGGTCTTGTTGTGGTGGCCAAAAGCTGGAAAACACACCCTCGGTGAAATGGAGAATTTGGTATCTATTTTGGTATTCATTTTGAACTTGTGACTGTGGCCTGTAACTTGGCCGGATCTCTAATTCCTTTCCTCTTTCAACACACACAAGCCACACTTGGCCCCTTCTACACCTTCAGACACTCAGGACTTGGATTTTGATCTTCCTGAGCCTTCTTCCCCTAGGGAGTTGCCAAGGCAACTCCTTCCTGCCATTCAGTTCTTCCCAGTGGGAACTTTCTGGCTCTGTCGTAGTCATACCAGATGCTGACTTCATTGTCCCTGCAGCTTTTATCAGTATATCTTTGGAGTCTCCATTGGCAGTGGAGACTTGGCTCACAAACTTAATTCTTGTCACAATTCTGGTTGCTGGCCACATTAAACAAGTACCCAATCAAATTTCCCCCAAAGGTCAACACTGAACCTAGGTATTCAATTTGATTCAGTTCTTGTCCAGTTCGCTTTGTGATTAGAATCAGAGAAAGAATTGAGCTCATGGTCCAAGGCACCACTTTATTTGGTGACATCTGTGTGTTTTCTCTTCATCAGACACGGTAGTTTGAGATCAAGGACTTGATTTTCAGTTTGCAGTGCTGAGGAGAGAGGCTGGGATATGGGGGGTCCTTAAAAATATGGATACTAGTATGGAGGCTGAGGTTGGCAAAGAAGATGAAATCAGTTTATCAAAGATATCTACCATCTTTATGTAGCACTATTTAAACTAGCTGAGGTATGGAATCAAGTGGTATCTACTGATAAATGAAAAAAACACAATGTGGTTTGTACATCCAATGGAATATTATGTAGCCATGAAAAATGAAATCTTGTCATTTGCAGCAAAATGGATGCATATGGAAGATATTATGCTAAGTGAAATATGCCAGGCACAGAAAGACAAATAATGTCTTCTCACTCTTATATATGAAAACTGAAAATATTGTTTTTTTTTAGTTTATGTTTTGCTTTGTAGTTCAGGCTGGCCCCAAACTCACAGCAATCCTCTTGCCTCTGCTTTCCGAGTGCTGTGATTACAGGTGTGATCTTCCATGCTTGGCATTGTGATATGTGGTACAAGGGATTGAATTTGGGAACTTGCGCTTGCCAGGCAGACATGGGAACCACTGAGCTAAATCCCCAGCCCTAAAAATGTTGATTTTAAAAAAGAAGAGGGTAGAATAGTGATGACTAGAGGACAAGAAGGGTCTAGGGGGGAATAGATGGAGGTTGGATAATGGATGATAGACAGGAAGAATAAATTCTATTTGTCTACAGCACAGTAGGATTAATATAGTTCACAACAATCTACTATTTTATGAAGAACTAGAAAAAAGAAGTTTGGAGGCCCCAAATATTAAATGTATTGGAAGATAGACTAATTAACATCATTTGATCATTGATATATTTAGTAATGTGTCACATTTTCATACTCTATCCTATAACCTATGTGCAATTATTATGTGTCACTTAAAAAAAAAAACCCCTCTGCTGTTGGAATCTTATTTTAGGCCCTTGAAATAAGAAGTCAAGTGTTGGGATAAAAAGAAGTCAAGAGGTCTCCTTCTCAGCTTGGTCTTTGACTCTCCAAACCTGTGAGCTGTCTGGATGTCCCCATCAGGCTCATGGGGTCATAGGAGGCGTTTCTGGAAGTGACTGTATCTAGAGTGAGTGAGAATGGGATGAAGAGCACGTGATCACCAGCCAGTCCACTGATTGGCTCATCACCATCCTAATCCTGGTAATTGGGATAAGATCAAAGGTGCAGAAAGATGCTGTTAAAGTAGCTTTGACTACCTTGTGGGTGCCATTATTTTTTTCTTCTGAGATGCCCCTCTGCCGTGTGTCACTCTGCCTTGGGCTAGCCAGCTAGAGAGAGACTGAGACCTCTGTGGAGTGTAAGCAAAGCGCTCCTTTTCTCCTTTAACCTTGCATGCTGAGTATTTTGTCTCTGCCATAAGAGAAAAGGGATAAAGACAGACTTTGATACCAGGAGCGGGTGGTTGCTATGACATTCCCTTATCCTGTGGCTCAAGAGCCTTTGGAACTGGCTTGTGCGAAGGAAACATGTAGGAAAAATTCAGAGATGCCAGCTGAAGAAGCAGAGCTGGCATATCTTAGCCATATGGTGAGGGAGATTTGGTCAGAGCTCAGAAAAACAGAAAGCCGTCAAAGAGCAGGCTCAGGAGGTTTCTGCTGGGAAGGACTGCACTGGCTGCTGGACCCCAGACGATGTGTGATGGCATAGTAGGAAGTCTACCTGCATTTGGCTCATGTCCACAGACTTTGCCTGAGACTGAATTTCAGGGTGGTGGACTAATGAATCTTGCAGAGGAAGTTTCAGGACAGTCTAATGTTGAAGCAGTGGTATGGGTACTGTTGGGGATTTTAGCCAAATTTAGGTTGAAAATCGAGAGTGAAGAGCCCAGCAGAATGATTCAAAATGTTGTGCATTTGGCCAGAAAGGAAGTTCCATAAAACTGTAGACTGCAAAGATAGAGCAGAGAAGATCTTAATTGCTGAGAAGGAACAGGAGAACAGAAAAGATGGCCCAAGAGCATCATGGGTAGTTGGGGGGTGTAGCTCAGTGGTGCTGCTGCTTATCTGGTAAGTACAAGGTCCCAAGTTCTTCCACACACAAAAAACTATGTTTTAGGCCTGGAGTGTAGCTCAGTGGCACAGTGCCTGCCTGGCAAATGCAAGGCCCTGGGTTTGAGTCCCAATACTGAAAAAAGGCCAATAAAAATCCCTGTAAAGAAAACAAGCAGGCACCTATCCTTTGCAGCCTCAGAATTGCAAAAGTGAAAGACTTTTGTTTGAAGAGAAAGCCTCAGAGCACCACGTTCCAGAATGGCAGTAGTGTAGAGAATTTGTTCCTTGGAACTGGATTCAGAATGCTCAGTGATCCAGGCATTCGATTCCTACAGCTGAGAGAGGGGAGACTAGCTACTGGTCCAGCCGGCAGGAGACCTTGGCATCATCTGTGTAGCACTGGTTTTAGGTGCATGCAGACCGGAAGAAATGTATTTCAGGAGAAGGCTTGGGAGGCCAGGCCATGTGCTCCTTTGAGAGCAATATGTGAAGCTGTGTGAAGCTGAAGGGGCAGTGAGACCCCAGAAGTTTGGAGAAGCTAGCAAGACATATCATCGGAGGAGAACTGCGAGCAGGGAGCAGAGCCAGCCCCAGAGAAGAGAATCACCAGAAGTGCCCAAGGGGTGGAGCCATTCAAGCTCTTTGAAGCTCACAACTTGCCACAGATTACCTCAGATGCTGGAAGTGGAACTGTGGGATTTCGTGTTTGTCCTGCTGGATTTTGGACTCGCTTTGTTCCCATTCTTTGCTGTCCCCCTGTTTGTAAACTTTGGAATAGAAATGTCTATCTTGTGCCATTGAATGTTGGAAGCGTTTAACTTTCTTTTTTTCTATACTGGGGCTTGCAGCTAAAAATTTGCCTTAAATCTCTGAGGAGACTTTCAACTTGGACTTTTTAGCAGTGCTGAAACTGGTAGAACGTTGAAAACCCATAGAGATGGACTAAATACCTTTTCCGTAAAGGAATGTACATGAGTATTTGGGGTTCAGGGGGAGAGTGTGATGGTTTGGGTCTAGATGCTCCCCTAAACCTCCTGCAGTCATAGGTGGCTTTTTCAGAGGTAGTTGAAATCTATAGTATGTGATACTGGGGTTGAGAATGTGGATTGCTAAATTAATCCACTCATTGATTTGGCACCACCCTAATCCCAGTAGTCTGGGTGAGATAAAAAGGGCAGAAAGATGCTTTCACAGCCTCTTGTTGCTTTGTTACCATGTGGACACTGTGAATGGTTTCTCTTTTGTGATGTCCCTCTGCCAGTCTGCCTTAGAGTCAGTCAATTATGGATTGAAATCTCTACAAACTGTGATGTTAAAAACAAAACAAAACAAATCCTTTCTCCTTTAACTTTGAGTGTTGGATATTTTTCTTCAGCAATGAGAGAAAGTAACTAGTGCAATCACCCTTTTTTCTTCCTAAAGTAGCTGTCCCAGGTATCTTGTAGTGTGAAGAGCTAATACAATGTGGAACCGACTAACAAACACGTGTTAAATTTCCAGAGTCAACAAAAAAAAAATGCAGTTTGGAGTTGCAATGTTCTCATACTATACACACTCAAGTAAATGTAGCAAGTGTTGGTGGGAATGTGGGGCCACTGAAACTGTTTCCCATTGCCGGCAGAGACTCTACTGATACAACTGTTTGGGTGGCCCGCTTGTAGCCTCCATGAAAGGCAAACATGTGCGTGGCTATGACCAAGCAATTCCACTTCTTGGTATAAATCCAACAGAAATACATACATATGTACACCAAGAGACTTATAAAAGAAAGTTTATAGCAGCACTCTATGTAATAGTCCCAAGTCGAAACAACCCTAGCGCTCACCAGTGGGAGCCAGCTACATAAATCGTACAACATTCGCAAGTAGAAAACTAAGCACCAATGAAAATAAACAAACTAAAAATACATGTGAAACCCTGGATGAGTCACACAAACATATTTTTGAGTAAAAGAAGCCAGACACAAAAGAAATCATATGATGGGAGTCTATCTGCTTCAAGCTGCCAAGCTGGACTAGCTGATCCACATGCTGTAGAAGTTGGGGGGGTGGCTCTCCGTGAGGGAGCAGTGATGCGGGGGGGGGGTGGCCTTTCTGGGACTGTGATGGGGGCTGGGCAGGCTGGGAGTCTTGAGCTGATGGTCAGATATGCAGGTGTGTTTGGTTTGGGAGAATGAAGTTGTATGTGTGACTTGTCCAATTTCTCCATGTACGTTCTATATTAATGGAATTTATTGAAAAGTATTTACGGGGCCCTGCTGTGCGCAAACCTGGCATGACCCTGGGGAGCCATCAGAATCCAGAGAGTACAAGTCCTGTGTATGGGGAACTCCACACCCTAATGACTGCCCTGGCCTCCCTGATGGTCTCAACGACAGACCTCTCTGCCCTTGTCCAGAAACTGAGATCCTATTACTGTATCCTAATCAAGCCCAGCTGCTGGCTTCTTTCTTTGAGGCTTCTTCCTTCCTGAAAGAGAAAAGCTCTCCTGGCCATCTGTCTCTTTGTGCATTTCTACCTTTTGGCCCAGCAAGGCAAGGTGAGGCCCCACTCCTGTGAACCCACAGCCCTCCTCCTGGGCGCTGGAAGGGAGCATGAAATATTGAACAGTTGAGATTGAATCCTGTTAGCGCCAGGCCTTGCAAAGCCAAGCTTTTCAGCCTCTGAATATCAGTATCTGTTTGCCAGTGTCATTTAGGGACCGGGCTTTCCGAACCATTGACTGAAACTTTCTGTCAATCCAACACTTTTAGGGTAATTTAACTTAATAATACCTTTGTCGGCATCGGCGCCTGTGTCTGAAGGGTGATTATCATAGAAGTTATTTTAGGTTGTTTAATGGAATGTAGTAAATTCTCCATTGACAGGGTAGATCCTCAGAATGGCTTTTCACAGTGTTTACCTTTCCGAGCCTCCCCCCTCACTTTTCCAAACTTACTACTTCGAACGGGTGAAGACTTCATAAATTATTAGCAATTGTTCTCCCACTCTGTGTTCACATGCATCATTAATTCTTTGTAAAAAGTTCGAACTGTCCGGGACTTAATTGTTATCACTTGGAGAATGGCTAGAAATGGATGCGGGCTCTATTATTTCTGTCAAAAATTTTGACTTATTGCACTTGCTATTTTACCCATCATATTCTCAGTATGGGAGAGAAGAGAAAAAAGAGGGAAGAAGAAAGAACATAAATGCTTTTTTTTTCTTGAAACAATAAAAGATAATATGAGAAGAAAACTCAAGGAGCCAGCTGACAAAATAATAGCTCGAAGGGCCCAGGAAAAGAGGAGTGTAATATTGGGGGAGAAATTTTATATCAAATTTTATTGATGTGAATTATATTTTTGTTCTGAGTTTTGAAGGTTTTTGTAATTCTAGGAGTCTAATGTTGGATGATTCTGAGATGCTGACATCGTGAGTTCAAGTTCCCAAGGTGCCTGACTTTCAGGGTACGTTACGCAAACAGCCCGATATTCAGGACTGCTCTGAGGTACCGTGTGGCAGAACTAGAATAGTGTTGACAATGATCGCAGAACCACTGACATTTGCTGAGAGCTTACTGTGTGCAGGCCCTGCGCTGCGTGCTCCATGTGTCCAACTTACTTCAGTTTCACGTCACTCAGTATTAGTCTTATGAGCTTTCTGACGAAGCTGGGGAGACTGAGGGACAAAGTGGCTGAGCCATTTCCTCGGGGACACACGGCCGTAAGAAGTGGAGTTGGGCTGTGATTTGGCAATGGCCAGCACCACAGGAACAGAGACCAGGTACACTGTTCCCCACCTCAAGACACTACATTTTGTCCTCCTTGGGATGCTGGCCATCAGTGCGTGGAAACTCAACTGACCACACTGGTGTGAGTCTTCTCACGGACCACCTCCTGGAGGAGCCAGCCCTGGCTTCTGTCTTGACTTTGTATACACCACTTTGACAAGATCGCCTCCTCCAAGAAGCCTTCCCTTCCTCAACTAGGAATGACTGCAGTATTCTTTGACTCTTCATGACTGCTGCTATCAGGGATGGGGAAGGTGAGGATACTTGAGATGGGCTGAAAGCCTGGACTATGGGGTCTGATGCACTTGGGCTGGGATCTTTCTCCCACCAGTCAATCAATGTGCTGATCCTGGTTTTGGCACATGTTTAAGCCTCAGATTTCTCATCTGTAAAATGGGTACAACAACTTCTGCCTCACAGGACTTGTGAAGGTTAAAGCAGGGACCCCAAAGAGCTTAGTACACTGTTTCACATAGTTCATGCTCAATAAATGCTGGCTGTTCTTCCATCCTGTATTATGGTTATCTGTATGTCCTTTCTCTACGACTGTTTTGTGGGTTTTAATATGAAGATCAGTATCTTCTTTTTCCTTGTCAGTAGTTATTCTCAAAGGATTTAGAAACTTCTTTACCAAATAATTCAAGAGAACAGTACATTAAGTATGTATTTAAAAAATTGTATTTGTAATAGACAAGTAATAATTGTATATTTTTGTTGAGAACAGATGATGTTTTGACATGTTTACACCATGCAATGATTAAATCAGCCTAACAAACTTATTTCACATCCATATCAATTTTTTGAGGTAAAAACATTTAAAATTTACTCTTTTAGCAATTTTGAAGCCTACAGTGCATTGTTATTTATTATAGTCATATTTTGTGCAATGATTCACTAAAGCTTAGATTTTACCTATAAGTGAGATCATGAGATATTTGTCTTCCAGTGCCTGGCTTGTTACACTGAGGGTAATGTCCTCAATTATGATTCTCAAGGTTCCCCCAGAAGACAGGATTCAACCACCTTCTGAGGCCAAATAGCACCCCAACGTGTATATATGCCACCCTTTCTTTGCCTGCGTGTCTGCTGGTGGATACCTGGGTTGCTTCCATGTCCTGGTTCTTCTGCGTAATGCAATAAGCACAGGAGTAGCCATCTCTTCAGCAGACCCATTTCAATTCCTTTGAAAAGGAATTTATAATCTTTGAATATATATCCAAATAGGATTGCTGGATTATGTGGTAATTCTATTTTTAAGTTTCCGAGGGGCCTCCATACTGTTTTTTCTACTTACTGATATTCCCACCAGTAGTACTCAAGGCTTCGGCAGGGTCTTGCTTTGTAGTTCAAGCTGGCTTTGAGGTCACTGTGTAGCTCAGCCTAGCATCACACTCACAGCAATCCTCCTGCTTCTGCCTCCTGAGTGCTGGGATTTCAGGTGTGAGTCACCACACCCGGTTTTGTGGTGTGTGGTGCTGATTGATGATGTGTGTGAGTCACCACGCCAGGCATTGTGGTATGTGGTTATTGGGGATCTAACTGAGGACCTTGTGCTTGGGAGGCACATGCCGGAACCACTGAGCTAAATCCCTGGAGCTTTTGCTGATTTGTTAATAGTCATTTTCTGAAGTCTGCAGTAATATCTTACTATGGCTTTATTGGGTGATTTCCTGATTATTTATGATAATGTGGCCTTTCCCCATATATTTCCTGGCCATTTCTAAGTCTTTTGAGTTGTATATATTTGGTTTCTTTGCCCATTTTTGATTGGGTCATTTTTTCCTTTTTATGAACTTATGTGGACTCCCTATGTGTTTTGGACATTAGCTTTTAGTCAGAAGTATGGCTTTATACTGTTTTTTTTTTCCTCTTTGACCATACTTTGTCTCTTTGCACTGTTAATTGTTTCTTTTGTGGGGAGGAGGTTTTTTAAGTTTGATGGGATTCTATTGATTTTTGGTTTTATTCCCTGTGATTTTGGATCATGTCTAAGAAGTCTTTGTTCAGAGCAATGCTGAAGAACATTTTCCCTGTGTCTTCTCCTACTAGCTTTACATCTTCAGATCTTACATTTTAAGTATCAAATCCATTTTGAATTGATTTTTGTATGACATGAGGTAAGGGTCCAGTTTTATTCACCCAGATAACTGGTTCTCCCCACCCCCTGCCAGTAGCATTTATTGAACAGATTACTATTTTTTTCACCATGTTCTTGGTACCTTTATAGAAACTCAACTGCTTAAAAGTGCATGGGTTTATTATTTCTTCTGGGCTTTCTCTTCTGTTCCATTCATTAGTGTGTCTATTTCTATGCCAATGCCATGTCTTTGGGTTACTATAGCTTTGTAGTATATTTTATGGTGTCTCCAGCTGATTATTTTCTATTCCAAATTGGTTCATCCTTTTTGGTACCATACAGTTTATTTTCTTTTTCTTTTTTCAGGCAGGTTCTCACTACATAGTTCAGGCTAGCCTTGAACTCATTATGTATCCCATGCTGGCCTCCAACTCACAGTGGTTCTTCTGGCTCAGCCTCTCTACTGCTATGATTATAGGTGTGCACCCCCACACTTGGCTCCATACAAATTTTGAGATTGTTTATTTTATTTATAAAAAAATGACAATGGAGGGCCGGAGGGTTAGCTCAGTGGTTCCGGCGCCTGCCTTGCAAGCGCAAGGTCCTGAGTTCGATCCCCGGAAACCATAAACAATGCTGGGTGTGGAGACTCATGCCCACCAGCCATCAATACCACATACCACAGTGCCGGGCGTGGTGGCTCATGCCTGTAATCCCGGCACTTGGGAGGCAGAGACAAGAGGACTGCTGAGTTCAAGGCTTGCCTGGGCTCCATAGTGAGCTCAGAGCCAGCTTGAACTACAAAGCAAGAAGCTGTCTCAAAAAGAAAAAAAAAAAAAAGACAATGGAATTTGGATTGCAATGGAGTGACTCTATGGATCACATTGAACACTTTAACAATATTTATAGACACTTTAACAATATTCTTTCAATCCATGAATATGAAATACCTTTCTGCTTATTTGTGTCATCTACAATTTTTTTTTCATCAGTACTTTATAGTTTTCAGTATACAGCTCTTTTACTCCTTGGTTAAATTTGCTCTTAAGTGGTTTATTGTTTGATGCTTTTTTGAATGAAATTGATTTCTTAATTTCGTTTTTCAGATTATTCATCTACTGATACTTGCATGTTGATTTTGTACCCTGTAATTTTATTGAGTTTGTCTGACAGTTTTGATCACTTTTGATAGTCTTTAGGGTTTTCAATTATGAGATAATGTCATCAGCAAACAGTTTTACTTCCTCCTGTTTGGGTACCTACTACTTCTTTTTTTGCCTAGTTGCTCTGGTTAGAACTTCAAGCACTGTGTTGAATAAAAGTGATGACGGGGTGTTTTTGTCTTGCTCCTGATCTTAGAAGAAAAAGCTCAGCTTTTCATTACTGAGTATGATGGTTGCTATAGACTTTTCATATATGGTCTTTCTTGTGCTATGGTATGTTTCTTCTATGCCTCATTTTTGGAGAGCTTTCATTGTGGCAGGACGTTCAATTTTGTCAAATGCTTTTCCTAGGCATATTGTAAGGATAATATGATTTTAGTCCTCCATACTGCTTATAGGCTGCATCACTCTTATTGATTTGTATTTCTTGAACTGAGCTCCAGTATCTTTTACATAGTTACTATGGGATCAGTCTCTCTGCTGAAAACTTTATGTTTTTAATACCACTTGTAATGGTTTTAATATGAAGCATTGACTAAGGACACACATATGGAAGGCCCGATTCCCCAGTGCAAAAATGTTTCAAGGTAGGAACTAGAGAGAGAGGAGATTGGATGATAAGGGCCCTAACCTCACTGATGATTTTTTTTCCTATAGCAGAGATCAAACTCAGAATGTTGCACTTTCAAGGCAGGCACTGTGCCACTAAGCCGAATGCTCTATTCCTGACTGCTGATTGCATAGCTGGATGTTGTATTGGGAAGTGAGTCACAGTTGGAGGAAGTAGTTCACTAGGGGCACAGCTTTGAAGGGTATATTTTGCCCCATTCCTGCTTTTTCCTTTTGCCATAATGTTCTGCCTCAACTCAGGCCCACAGCAGCGGAACCAGCCAACCATGGATTCTAACCTCTGAAACCATGAACCAAAATAATAATTTCAAATTGGCTTTGTCAGATTTATTTTGACAGTAATTGAAAACTAACACCTCACTGAACCTTCATGTCCACTCTCTGGGCAATAAGTAACCTTGCGTATGGTCAAAAGGTTGGTGCATAATGTTTGGGGTTCAAACCAAGAAGGCAAAGTCTGGGTTTGTCTACTTTGCTACAATGCCAAGAAAATGGGATCGTGTGTTTTTGTTTCCTTTTTTGCATGATGCTCCTCAGCTCAATGATATTTTGGAGGTGCCTCAACTTGTGCTTTTCTTATCTTTTTTTTTTTTTTTGAGACAGGGTCTAGCTTTGAAGTTCAGGCTGGCCCTGAGCTCACTATGTAGCCCAGGCAAGCCTCGAACTCAGCAATCCTCCTCTCTCTGCCTCCCGAGTGCTGGGATTACAGGTGTGAGCCACCACGCCCGGCACTGTGCTATGTGGTATCGATTGCTGGTGGGAGTGAGTCACCATGCCCAGCATTCTATGTGGTTATTGGGATCGAACTCAGGACCTTGTGCTTATGAGGCAGGCGCCGGAACCACTGAGCTAAATCTCCAGCCCTGCTTTTTTATCTTTAAGCCTCAGCCAGAGAGGTAGAGCCACTGTGCATGAATCAAGCAGTAGGAACAGTTTCTCAAGGGATTCCAGTGAATCGTTTTGGCATAATCATCTGCTTCTACATGCTTCTCTCTTCTTGCTGGTCTTCATGGGCCTTGTTTACCAATCAGATGGAAGAAGAGAAGGATCTGATGTCAAAGTTCTGGCAGAAATTTCTTCAGGATTAAGGATCTGTGGGTGGAAACAGTTCCTCTGGGATCACGACTCGGGATCTTGAGTTCTGATAGCCATCTGTGTAACACTGCATCGCAAAAATGTGTGCACTGGATGAACAGGTCAGTGGCCTGCTCCTGTTTTTGAAGCAGTGGAAGCAGATATTCAATGGAATCGTTTGGGGAAAGTCTTACACTTCATTTGGATCCAGGGGGCCCTGCTGTGAATGGAGAGTTAATAGGAGCATTGACCCCCATCCTTTAACTTTCCAGGGATCTACAAAGCATTGCAGGGAATCTCAGTGTCAACTCCATAGAGCACACTTTGAATATCTGAAGATCAAATGGTCCCAAAGATATTTTCCCAATCAACATTCCGTGTCTTTTGTCATTCTCAGCAGTTCCGCTGGAGGATAGAAGCTGGAGCAAAGTGAGCCAGCCTCGGGGTCTATGGGCTTGAGTGCGGAGCCACTTTAAAGGCCTAAAGTACTAATTTGGCAACCTTGGCCATTTATTTTTATCTTCTTTGGAATATTGGGCTCCTGTTTCCCCAAGTCACAAGCCTACTTGCGCCACAAGTCCTTTGGGCCAGCGCTTGCTCTGGTACGTAGGAGGCCAACTAGCAACAAAGGAGGGGAGAACATCCTGGTGAATCCCAGCACAGCAAGGACTGTCTAAGTTAATGATCTACGTGTTAGTGGCTTGGTAGTTCTCATGGAAGGAAAATGAAGGGCAGGGCTCATCACCCCTCCTTTCCAAGGCATGTGCACCTCATGTTTGTTCCATGTCCACAGGTGTATAACTTATTCATTTCTACTTAGTATTCTACTTTTAGTTTCCTCTATTTCACACATAGTAGAGACAGAAACAGCGGTATTCTACAGCTGGTTCCTTCTGTTCACAAGAATCTAGTGTGCATTGCTTTTCCCAAAGAAAATGGGTGGAGTCGAGTTGATAGCTCCAAACTGGCTGGAGTGGGTTGTTTACACTAAGAAAACTGGTCAACACTACAATCAGGGAGAGCCAACTCTTAGTAACATACAAGAGGACAATACAACAATCACGCACCACCTCCCAGCTGTGGTGAACTCTGATACTTTGCTATTACATGTTTCAGACCTTTTATTTTTCTTTTTTGAGGGCTAAAATAACACCAAACAGTTGGTTCCATCTGTATTATTCTCCACAATCCCATTCATTTGCTTCCTGTTCCAGAACTACAGTCCCATCACGAGCTTGGTGTTTTTCATGTTTTAAAAATATTTTTACTACATATGTGTCCATAAATAATACATGGTATTGTTTTGCATATTCTGAGATTTATATCCATGGTGTCATACCATATGTATCATTCCACAACTTTTATTTTTGAATACATTTCATGCTTTTTAAAAAGGTTTAGACATGTTGATATATGTAACTCTAGTTCATTCATTTTAATTTCTATACAGTATTCCATTGTATAAATATATCAACATTAATTTATTCTTATTTCCATTGATGGATAAGGAGGCTGTTTCCAAATTTTTGTACGTATTTTCTGGTGCCCATATGCAAGAGCTTTTAGGGTATATACTTAGAAGTAGAGTTTTAGGTGCAAGGATATGCACGTCTTAGTCACTAGATAGTGCCAAATTGCTCCCCCAAATGATTGCACAAATCTACACTCCCACCAGCAGTGGATGAGAGTTCTTGCCAACAATTGATATTGTCAGATGGTTTAATATTTTCCAATATGGTGGGTGTAAGATGCTATCGCTTTTGTGGGCTTCATTTGCATTTCCCTGATTATGAGTGAGATCGTACATTTCTGCATATGTTCATTGGCCATTTATTTTCTCTTCTGTGAATTATTTCATTTCTTACGCCAGTCCCCCTCCATTTTTGTTTGCTTATCTTTATGTAAATTAACTTAAAATATATATTTGATCGCTAACCCTTCATGATTATATGAAACAAAAATATTTTCTCCAAGTACTTATCTTGTCTTTTGGTTTTGAGTGGGACATCTTTGGGTGTGCAGAAGTTCAAAATTTATTCTAGTCACGTTTTTCAATTCATGATTGCATGACTTTTATTTTTCAGTCTGGCTTACTATAAATAGTCCATCCTGAGGTTATGTCCTCCTAACAGTTTATCTTTTAGAAAGTTTTTGTTTTCCCTGTCGGGTCTCTGATCAACTCAGAATTTGTCTGTGTAATACACAGGGAGGATTTGAATCCATTTGTTTTCCATGTAGGCATCCAGCTATCTCAACACAATTTAAGAAATAGTCCATCTTTTCCCCTCTCATTTTAAATAATGTTTTAGTGAATTTTGTCCTCATTCATCAGTTTTATGTTAAGGTATTTGGTATTTTTTATATATTATTGTTTTATGATTTAAAAAAAATTTATTTTCAGTTTATTCATGGCTGATACATAGGAATAAAATTAATCTTTGTATATTGATCCTTTGTCTGTTGATCCAGTGACCTTGTTAAAGTATTAGTGACCATAGTTTTAATCTTTTGCATCTTCTACATACACAGTCATGCCTCCAGTAAATAAAGGTGAATTTATTTACTTTGTTTACTTTTTTCATATTTCTCTGGCTTGGATCCCTGCCACCTGCAGGACTATAATGCTTTGTGATAAGTTTACTATATCATGGAAAGTATTTTCAATCTTTTCTCGCTAATATTAGTGATTTTATATACTTAATTTTAATCAGAGTTAAAAACTATCCCATTATAAATAATTTTAATTAACTTTATCAAATGATATTCTGCATCTGATGTGAAAGATTGGTCTGTAACTTTCTTGTACTTTTCTGGCTTTGGTATCAGAGCAATTCAGGTCTCATGAACAATACTGAGAAATGTTTATTCTTTGTCTATTATATGGACTGCTTGTGTAATATTAGAGGTTTTGTTTTGTTTTTCTTTCTTTCTTCCTCTTTTTTTTTTTCTTTTGAGACAGGGTCTCACTTTGTAGTTAAGGCTGGCCCTGAGCTCACTATGTAGCCCAGGCAAGCCTTGAACTCAGCAATCCTCCTGCCTCTGCCTCCCCAGTGCTGGGATGACAGGCGTGAACCACCACACCCAGCACTGTGGTATGTGGTATTGATTACTGGTAGGCGTGAGTCTCCACGCCCAGCATAGTGTGTGGTTACGGGATCGAACTCAGAGCCTTGCGCTTGCGAGGCAGGTGCTGGAACCACTGAGGTAAATCTCTGGCCCCTCTTTTCTTTTTCTGTGAGACAGGGGTCTTGCTTTGCAGTTCAGGCTGGCCCTGATCTCACTATGTAGTCCAGGCAAGCCTTGAATTTAGCAATCCTCCTGCCTCTGCCTCCTGAGTGCTGTGATTACAGGCATGAGTCACCACGCCTGGCATTTTGTTTTACTTTCTTTTTGTAGTACTGGGGCATTCTACTACTGAACTACATTCTGAGTTCTTTTTATTTTTCATTTTATTTTGAGACAGAGTCTCTAAATTGCTTATGTAGGACTTGAATTTACGATCTTCCTGTTTCGGCCTCCTTCTGGGATGGAATTTTCAACAGGCTCCACTGTGCCTGGCTTATCCCTTTTTTAAATTTAAAGAACAGTTAACTGTAAATCCATCCAGATTAGATTTTCTTTGCCTTTAGAAGTTTTTTTTTATTTTTATTTTTTAGACAGGATCTCGCTTGTAGTTCAGGCTGGTCCTGAGCTCACTTATGTAGCCCAGGCAAGCCTCAAGCTCAGCAGTCCTCCTGCCTCTGGTGGGATTACAGGCATTAGCAATGTCACCCAACTTTGTGGTATGCGGTACAGATTGCTGGTGGGTGTGACTCACCACGCCCGGTATTGTTATACGTGGTTACTGGGAGATTGAACCAGGGACCTTGCGCTTGCTAGGCAGGTGCTGGGACCTCTGAACTAAATCTCTGGCCCAGAAGTTTTAAATATGTTTGATCTCTTTAATAGATTCGGGCTTCTCATATTTTCTTTCTTCGTTTGTTACATTACAAAGGTTATTCTTTTTTGTCGAGAAATCTGGCCCTTAGTCGAATTTATTAGTTTAAATTGTTCACAACACATTATTGATGTTTGGATGTCTTTGGGTTCTGAAGTGATGTCTCTCTTATTTCTGGTATTGGCAGATTTTCTTGTCCTTTTTCTCAACTGCTCTTTCCTGAAGTTTATCAACTTTATTTACCTGTTTAGAAATTATCTTCAAGTATTACTACTTTTTTCTTTTTCTATTGCATATTTTCAACTTTATTTCTGCTCTTACCTGTATTATTTCCTTTCATTTGTTCTTGCATTACTTAGGATTTACTAGAAGAACAGAATCAATGTAAAATATATTATAATTATCAAGGGATTTTTTTTTTTTAGATAGGTCAGAATGGGAATGGATCAGAATGGGAAGAGTCCACATGGGATGGGCTGGTCTGGGGAATCAGAAGTGGAAGAATCCAAGATGTCTGCCTGTACTATGGCTGGAGGGAGGATCCAGTAGTGGTGGGAAGTCCTGGGTTTGGGAATTACTGTAGAGTCACTGAAGTCTGTGTTGGAAAGTCAAAGAATCTTCTTGGGAGGCTGAAGAATTTGAAATTCGAGCCTGAAGTACTGGAGACCAGTGTCCAAAGGCAATGGTGAAAACCAGAATTTCTCCAAGACTTCCTTCTTCCTTTCCTTTTTATTCTTTCCAGGCTACAACGCTATTGGTTGATGTCACCCACCTCTTGGGTGAGCCTTCCTCAGGTTGCAGCCCACATGCCAATCATCTATAATTCTTGTCTTTTTTTTCTCCTAACTTTTTAAGATGAAAAATTAAATCTTTAATTCTTATATTCTTTTTTTTTTTTTCAGACAGGGTTTCGCTTTATAGTTCAGGCTGGCCCTCAGCTTACTATGTAGCCCAGGCAAGCCTCCAACTCAGCAATCCTCCTGCCTCTGCCTCCCGAGTGCAGGGATTACAGGCGTGAGCCACCACGCCCAGCACTGTGGTATGTGGTATTGATTGCTGGTGGGTGTGAGTCACCATGCCCAGCATTGTATGTGGTTACTGTGATCGAACTCAGGGCCTTGCGCTTGTGAGACAGGCGCTGGAACCACTGAGCTAAATCTCCGGCCCCTTCTTTTTTAACATATGCATTTCAAGGATATAGAAGTATCTCTTGCATTTTTCTAAGTCATGGTTTCATTATTATTAAAATAATATAACATAGTGCCGGGCATGGTGGCTCACGCCTGCAATCCCAGCACTTGGGAGGCAGAGACAGGAGGATTGCTGAGTTCGAGGCTTGCCTGGGCTACATAGTGAGCTCAGAGCCAGCCTGAACTACAAAGCGAGACCCTGTCTCAAAAAAACAAAAAAACAAAAAAACCCATTTTCTTCTTGATTTCTTTTTTTTTTTTTGACTTGGCAATTATAGTGTATCCTTTAATTTTTAGATAGCTGGGGATTTCCTAGTGATCTTTTTTGCATCAATTTATATCTAATTCTTTTGTGCTGAGAGAAACTATTTCGAATTTAGAAACATATAGAGGCTTATTTTAGATGTTTCAGCATATGGTCAGTCTGGTAAATGTTCCATGTAGACATGAAAAGAATGAATTGCTGGGTATAATGCTTCCTGTTTGTCAAGTGGGTCTGTTAACTGTGCTGTTTTAGACCCTATCCTCACTGAACTTTGGCTTTATTGGTCTATCAGCTATTGAGAATTATGTGTTACATTTGTCTCACTTTATTATTCACTTATTTATTTTTTCTTGAACTTTATTTTTATTGTATGTATTTTGAAGCTATGTTAGTGAACATATACAGATTTAGGATTATGTCATATTTCTTTTGGATTTAGTCTTCTATATTTCCCATTATGTAGTTATATATTCTGCCTCAATATCAAAGAAGAGCTGTACCAGCTTTCTTTTTGGTTAGTGTTTGCCTGGCATATATTTTTATATGTTTGTGTTTTAAATTTTCTATATTGTTAAATTAAAGCTGTTATAAATAGCATATTTGTTAACAGTCTTACAATCTTTGCCTATTTGAAATATTTATTAACTTTATATTTAATATAATTACTGAATTAAATAATATAAAATATAAATGTTTAAAACACATTAGTTTTAAAACTAAAGTTACGGTCTCATAGTTTTGGACCCTGAGTTTTACTTAGGTTTTATTAAGTTTATTCTTAAAAACCATACACATTTGTGATCTTATAAAAAAGTTCATTAATATGTTTTCTAATGATAAACATAGAAACACTATTTATTGAATTCATTATATTAAACATAATAAATTAATACAGTTTTACTTTTTTTCACTCTTTCTTATTTTCTTCCTATTGCATTGGTGTGTATCCAGAATTATAATAAATCAAAGTTGGTGAATGCACATGTAAGCCTCTCTTCCAATTTTAGGGAGTATAATAGCTATTCCATAATTAGTTTTGTTAATTGTGTATGTGTCTTTTTTACATGCCATTTATAAATTTGAGAAACTTCATGTTTGTTGAGTTTTATTGTTGCATTGATTATCAATTATTAAGCCCCTTTGAATTCTTGGTTTAAACCTCTCTCATAATGTATTATCTTCTTGTAAATTATCACATTCAATCTGATACTATTTTGTTAAGGACTTTTGCACTTACATTCATGAGGGATAATAGCCTGCAATTTTCCCCTGTATTTTGATATCAGGGTAATATTGGTCTCATAAAGTGGCATACTTTTCTAAGCTATATTTCTTGGAAGACTTCTGTGGACTTGGTATTAAAGTGCCTTGTGGAGCAAAACTTGCCCTTAAGATTTCATATTTTTTACTGCCATAGAAAGCCATGCACCTGCACAAATATTTGCTGTTTCTCCAGAGCTATGCCAAGTATCCCGGACACCTAGTGTTACATGACAAAGTTATTTTGAATAATAACCATGCAATAATGAGAAACAATCACTGTTTTACAATCGATAATTAAGGACAAAAAGTAGCTATCAATTTAAAAATTATTATTTAAATTCAGGATAACCCAGGCACAGAAAGACATAAATATAGTATGTTCTCATTTATGTGTGAAGGATAACAGGTTGGCAAGGTAGAAGTAGAGAGAAGAATAAAGGTTCCTGGAGGATGGGAAGGGAAGAAGGGAGGGGTACGGGATCCTGAGTGACTGTAGTCAGTGTATTAACATTCAAGGAGAGAAGAAATTCTTAACATTTCAAGCAATTGGGTAACTTGAGTCAGTAACAGTTCATTATATATTTCCACATACTTAGAGAAGAATGCCAAGGTTCTCAACACTTGGGACTAATATTTGAGGTGATAGAAATGCCAGTGACCCTGATTTTGATCATTGTACATCAAATGTGGTGTTCAAATTATATTTTAC
This sequence comes from Thryonomys swinderianus, assembly GCA_004025085.1. Lineage (NCBI taxonomy): Eukaryota > Metazoa > Chordata > Mammalia > Rodentia > Thryonomyidae > Thryonomys > Thryonomys swinderianus. The sequence continues at coordinate 22,143 of PVIC010000617.1, read as the reverse complement.
CCTGTAATTAAGTATATGTCAGTTAAAAACAAAAGTTAAATTGAAAAAGTATTTCCGGAGTGAACTCAAGTCTTAACACATAAAATTATCACTTCTCACAGTTAACTTTCTAGTTCGCTGTTTTGAAATTTAACAAAGATTTTTTGAAAACGGACAAAAACCTCCAGTGGTCCTGTAGAATGACCACATTTACATTTAGGTAACTAGTTCTTATCATTGTTTATGCTTTAAATGCAGAATGCTATGAACACAAATTGGGGACATCAACTACACCTCAAATGTGCTCAGAGGATTTTGAATCACTAGGACCCTAATTTTGAATTAATGCCATCAGCCCAATTTGCATATGGACAAGGATGATTGTATTGCAGGGAGTTTTCCAAGTGACTTTCTATGGGAAGTACAGTAGTTATTAGAAGTAACCCAGTGTGTTAACTTGACGGTTACTTCTATCATTCACCAAATGCTGCTATTTAAGCAGTCATTTGGGAGAGTCTTTGATCTCTGAACTTGCTCAGAACCAGTATCTCCTGTTGATAAAGAGCAGGCTGACTTTTAATTTCATCAGTGCCATTAAATTTTCTACAGTCTGTGCACTTGTAGGGCACTCACCTCTCTACTGCCTGTTCCTCGGACCCCAGTGTTTCTTGTTTCCCCATCAGTTACCCTCGGCTGAGACTGGGATGGTTTGTGCCTGGGAGCTCATGTGTTGGAAAGACAATGGCCATGTTGGTGTGGGGAGACCCTTAAGGGGAGGGGCTTAGCACAAGGTACATAGGTCCCACAGAGGGGCATTCCCTAGATGGGTTTAATGCTGCTCTCCAGGAGTGACCGTGAGATAGTCCGTTGCTATAAGAGAAAGCCCTAGTCCTCTTTCTCTTCTCCTTCACCTACTCCTGCCACCTTGACACCATCTGTCGTGAGGTCCTGACACAGCCAAGCAGAAGAGAAGGCCATGCCTTCGATCCTCCAGAGCTGAGTTAAATTTCTTTTCTTTTTATAAAACAGATTTTACAATGTATTTCCTCTCAGTGAATTTATTTATTTTAGTTTTTGTATTTTGGTACCGGGGATCGAACTCAGGACCTTGTGCTTGCCAGGCAGGTGTGGGGCTGGTGAGCTAAATCCCTGACCCTAAACTTCTTTTCTTTACAAACGACCCAATCTTGGATATTTTGCTGTACAAGTGAAAAATGGACTAAGAAACCCTCTCTGGGCAAGTCTGTTTGGCCTGAGTTTTAAGGATTAAATATTCACAGGATAAAACAATAGCCAATTGTCCTCCCTTTTCTGGAATTGTAGTCCATTTTCTTCTTGCTTCCACAGCTCTAGCTTTCTTTTATAATTCCCTTTCTATGGCATCCATCTTTTCCCTGGTTGTCAGCGCAAAGGTTGGCTTGCTGTGATCTATCCTCAGCTACTTGGAAACAGAACTCATGATTGGTTTTGGAATGCTGAGCTTACAGTTTGGAATCTTATTGGCACTAAAGATTGATATATAAATTCCTTTGAAAGTTGACTTCGATGCTTCTTTTAATGACAATTTAGATTATAAATGAAGGTTGACATTTAAACAGTTGTTCAGAATCTACTTATTTAGTCACACTAATTTCTCTTCCCATGTGATGGATGACCCTAAAACTTTTCCAAGGTAGAAGCATCTCTGCATTCCTCAGTTATACCTCATCTTCTCATCCTGCAGGTCTAATAATATTGCCCATTTGATTGCTACCCTCAATTTCATATGTTGCACTTATTTTTTACAAGTGATATTTCTTTTGCAGATGTCTTTAGCTGCATTCCGACTGGGTCTTGGTTCATAGATCTTAGCAGTCTCAAGTAAATTTGGGTTATGTCCTACACTCTTTAAGATAATGCAGACTATTGGATTTTTCTGTTTTTAAAAAATTTTTGTGTAGGGCCAGAGGGTTAGCTCAGTGGTTCCGGTGCCTGCCTCGGAAGTGCAAGGTCCTGAGTTCGATCCCGGTAATCACATAGAATGCTGGGCATGGTGACTCACACCCACCAGCAATCAATACCACATACCACAGTGCTGGGTGTGGTGGCTCACGCCTGTCATCCCAGCACTTGGGAAGCAGAGACAGGAGGATTGCTGAGTTCGAGGCTTGCCTGAACTACATAGTGAGCTCAGAGCCAGCCTGAACTACAAAGCGAGACCCTGTCTCAAAAAGAACAAAAAAGAAAAAAAATTTTGTGTAATAGTTTATAAAATTGTAAGCTCTCAAAGGAATGGGCTGGGGTGGGTAGGAGAGACAATGATATAGTTTTGTTACAATTTCAGTGGATACTAGTGTATTCAGTCTATTTTTCTTTTTTGCCATTTTTGGTCATTTTGAGTTTTTCCAAACTATCCATTTTATTTAAATTCAAATGTATTGATAATATGTCATGTGTAGTACTTCTGACCTGATTTGTAGAAGCTGATTTCTAGTGTTTTCATAGTTTGAAGATTTGTACTATATTTTCTGCCCTTTCATTCATGTCTATCTTTTTCTTCATCACATGTGCTAGAAATTTTCCCTCTTATTATTTTAAGACTGGTCTTTGTGTTTATTGATATTGTTCCATGGTCTTAAGGTCAGAGTTTTGGCAATTGTCCTGCACTGGTAGTCATTTAAACCAGAGGAGTTTGCCTGAGGAAGACGGTATTACAGCAATTATTTGAAATCATTAATTCCTGAAGGACCAGAAGGAGATATTGTTCATTCTCCTATCTTTGGTACCTAGCTTGGCAGGTAAAGGAGCTCCATTGAACTTGGCCCATGAGTGAATGGACTAGGACTAAGGACATGCCAAAATGAAAATATTTTTAATTTTGCAGTATCTAACCCATCATATCCTCTCTGTCCCCTCTCCAGAAAATGAACTAAACTTGAGCAAAAACAGGAAGACTCAGTCTTCTTTGGACCAGCTATTTGAGCCAAACTTCCTCAAAATGGCTCTATTCATTATGCTTTTGGCCCTAAATATAGGCTTCCAGAGTGATTCTAGTTTTGGGACAGGAAATAACCCCATACCAGAAAATTTTTCTAAAATAGATAGATGAAAACAAGTTTTGTCCATGCCAAGCCAAGTTCAGCCAATTAAACCCAACAAAATTGACTAAACCCACTTCAATTTATACCAATTCAAACTAAATTTAAACTACATAAACCCATGCAGCCCAACCTCACCAACCACACGATAGAACTCAACTCAACCTTACTTTAACAAGAAACAAACAAATCCAACAAATTACAAATCAAAGTACAATGGACCACTTATCAGCCTAGGTAACAAGTCCACTCAACAAAAACCAGTCTCAAATAAGGCAATATTCTAAAACAACTCAAGATGTTCCCACAATATGATTAAATTAATCCAACAATAAATTAAACTAATGCAATCCAATTAACTTTGTCAACAACTTTTCTTTTTAAGGAAGGTGGGGGAATTTAGACATTACCCCAAGAAAATGTTGTTTTCAGTTAGTGTTTTAAAGAACTTGAAATCATCACCTCTTCAACTTCTTCACTGTAGGATTGAGGACACTAAAAACTTGGTCTTATTTGATGGAGATTGTAAACACTAGAGGTTAGGGACCATGCCTGATCTGTCCTCAGTACTTCTGAAGGACATTAAGTACCAGGAGAAACCTGAGAAGGTCATTTAGTTGGAATTTCAGTAGAATTTTACCCAATTTGAGTACCTAGATGGGAAGACCCTTGGAAGAACACAGGCAGGCTAGGTCTGGATCCTACCTTTGTCAGGTACTATGTGTCCATGTTATCTTTGTGATGTTTAGGCTCCTTCCTTGTTCATGAAGTGAGAAATTAATACTAATGTCAAGGTTATCTGGAAGATATATATATATATTTTTTGAGACAGGGTCTCGCTTTGTAGTTCAGGCTGGCCCTGAGCTCACTATGTAGTCCAGGCAAGCCTTGAACTCAGCAATCCTCCTGTCTCTGCCTCCCAAGTGCTGGGATGACAGGCGTGAGCCACCACACCTGGCACTGTGGTATGTGGTATTGATTGCTGGTGGGCGTGAGTCTCCATGCCCAGCATTGTATGTGGTTACCGGGGATTGAATTCAGGACTTTGCGCTTGCGAGGCAGGCACCGGAACCATTGAGCTAAGCCTCTGGCCCTGGCAGATAAATATTGAATTGATATACGTAAAACACTTAACACTGTGACTGGCATGTAATTAAGTATTATTATGTACTGGATTCTCTTAGAAAACCTAGTAATTTATAATGGAAAGAAGTTTGTCTTGGCTCTTGGATCTAGAGGCCAGGAAGACCAAGAAGATGGTGCCAGCACTGGTGTGGCCACTGTGAGGGTCTCATACTGCTTCAACTCCTGAGAGGGATTAGAATGGGAAGGTGGACATGTGCCAAAGGGGCTGAACATGAGGCATGGGCTTGACGTATAACAACCCACTCTGTGGACATCAGTCATCTTCAGGAGAATCAGAGCCTGGAGAGGACAAGGTTTTGCCTTCGTGACCTCAAGGCCTCTCTGCTTCTCAGCCCTGTTGGTTTGGAGCCAGAACTTACCATGAATTTTGAAAGACTTGAACCATAGCACTGCTGTATTTTTTCCTGCATTTCCTTGTTTAGTACTTTCCTTTGTGATTTAGGTACTGCCATGTTGAAGTGGTGGGCCCTTTAAGAGGTGGGGCTTAATGCAAGGTGGGTAGGTCATTGGGAAGAGCATGCTCAGAAGGGGCTGTTAGGTCCCATGAAGAAGAGCTGTCAAAAATTGCAAACCTGGATCTTTCTGGTCTGATTGTGGCTACTTATTTCACTGTGTGTTTTCTTCCTTCCCTATATGGTCTGACTGCCATGGCATCTGCCAAGAGTCTTCACCAGCCCTGGGATGCTGTCAAAGTCATGCTCTTGAACCTCTGTAACTGAGAGCTCCACAAACCTCTTTTATTTGTAAAATATCCCTACTCAGATATTTCATTACAGTAACAGAAAAATGGTCTCCCACAACCCTCAATATGAATCAAGGGAGAGTTTGAGGGCACATTCCACAGTGGGAGACACACACGCCATGCTTGTGGGTGCTGACATGGCTATGCAGCTGTCACACATGCAGGTGGCCCCAGGTGAAGACTTTGGCCACCACTATCTGCCTGGGTACTTGGCTCCATCCCATAGAATTCAGAGCCAACACCCTCAGATTGAGGCTCAAGGCTACACCCATTTGCTGGATCTGCCCAGGCAGTGGGTTCCAAAGTCAACAGCGACCCATGGTGAGGAGCCTGGGCTGAGTTCTTCATTATGGCCTGACTGGGGTCGGGCATTATAAATAATGCAGCATTGAAGGCCTGGTGGACACCACGCATCACCGTGTGGTGCTTCATCTGCCCCAAGAGGGCGGCCCTGAAAATAGGATCTAAGGGACTAGCAAGGACCGGAAGAGTCACTCTGTCCTTTTGCTCAGTCTAGTTGCCTCACCAGCTTCTCCCAGTCAGAGAGGTGCTTATACCTTTGCTTTTCAATAAACCTCTAGGAAGAAAAAATTAAATCTACACAGGACAGTTTTTCATTCCTTTTGGCAGTGGTTGATGGAGCGTTAGTTTTGTTTTTTATTCAGATGTGGGTTCAAATCTTGGTTGAATCACTTGTAGGCGGTGTGACTTTGGGCAAAACACTGAACATCTTTGAGCCTCAGTTTCCTCACCACTGAAAGGGAAGATGAGATAACGACCAGCTCAGAGGGTGAGGTGGATTTTCAATGGAGCGAGGATCACAGGAGACGCTATAGGAATAGGAAGTAAATGGAGAACGATCCCTCAGCCACGCCTGGCAGCGAGCACTGCACCGAGAGTTGCCCATCTCTCAGGGCGGACTGAGTGTCAGTCTCAAGTCTGTGACTCTAGCACATGAGCTGACCTCGCTGGGCTCAGCGGACAGTCAGTTCCGAGTAGCGCCTGGACACCCAGCCAGTCCTGTGGGCCCCAAGGTGTGCAGGGAGCACAGGGGGCTCTGGTGGGGTCTGCTCATCTCGCCTAGCCGCCGCCTCTCTCCTGACTTCTGGCTCATGTCCTCAAATTGCACTGAGATTAGATTCATGCTCTGAGGGAGGAAAGTGTGGGTTGCTGCTGTTCCTGTGAGTCCCTGGCTTCTGGGGAGATGGTCGGGCTATCTTCTCCCATCCTGCTGCCTGTCCTGCTCCTCAGCCCCCCCACCCCATTTCCAGCCTTTTCTGAGTTCCTGGGCTTTCGCTGACCACCTCAGATGCCCTCTCATTTCAGAACTTCATCCCGATCCTAGAGAGCTAAGCTCTTGTCTATTTATTCTTGTGCTTATCGAGTGCTTCCTGTGTGCCTGACATGGGGGTGAAGAGTTAACAAAAGGAGACACGGTCCCTTAAATTCATGGAGCCTATAGACTAGGTGGAAAATGAGAGATTGTAATCAAATACAGATATCATTGAGCATATATTTATAAATTTATGTTAGCGCTTTGGATGGAAGAGGTTCTAGGAAACGCTTAATAAAAGGATCTGAGGCATCCAACAGCATCCCTGCAGGACCAGCTAGCCAGGTGAGTTACAAAATGGTAAGGAGAAGGGCCTGTGCAAAGGCCCAGTGGCAGCGCCAGTGGTGTTCAGGAACCACACATCCCAGTCTGCCCCAGACAGACCCGGTTGTCTTCCCATATTCTTCTTCATTCACTGTAGCCTGACTTGGAAGGTAAACCCACACGGCAGTCCTATGGTGGTGGTCTGCTGGGTGGCATAGAAGAAACTCCTGGTGTCAGGGCCGTAGAGAAAGGAGGTCCAAGGCTGGAGAAGTGGGCAGGGACTGGGCCACGTGGGCCTTAATGGTTGGGGGAGGAGTTCATTTTCCATCCTGCGAACAATGAGAAGGCTTTGAGGGATTGCGGACCAGGTGGGCCAGGATCCGGTTCACTTTCCCCACGGATCTCCTCCTTGAGCGTTTGTGTGACGTGTTGCACTCTGTGGTCTCTGTCCCTCTCCTGCTCCGTGACAGCAGACTTTGGGGAGAACCACACAGCCTCTCGTAGCCACTTTGTGTCCTCTCTCGCTCTCTTTGCTGAGTGTTGAGGCCACACAGCCTCTCGTAGCCACTTTGTGTCCTCTCTCGCTCTCTTTGCTGAGTGTTGAGGCCAGGGCACCCCGGGGAGGCATGGCGGTGCCTTCTTCAGTTTAGGTAGGGCAACATCTTCCCCCAGTCCCTGAGCCAAGTTGAAACCCTGTTAGGAGGTTCACGGGGACAAGAAAGCGGCTTCTGCTTGGCCTCCAGCGCCCTACAGGCCCGGGCTCCCTGCTGAAGCAGCAGCGACTCCGCAGTGACTATGTGAGCTCTGTCTGCCTCACACACTAACTGGATCCTTACGGGATGCCTTCCTTTGTAGAAAAGGAAACACACACTTGGGGAGGCCAAGTGACTTGCTTGAAACGGCACAGCGCGCAAGCACAGCAGCTGGGGGTTAAAGAGCATCTGAGCTCTTAAAACACGAAGCGTGGAACCACCTGCCCTCGACTTCTCTCTCCAGCCGCACGGGCAGCAGAAGTCTCCCCGCGCTGGGACCCAGGGTGCGGGCGGCCACTGCCTGCTGCCCGGCAGAGCTTCACGGGAGTAGTAGCTGGGGTGCGCGGGCAGGCAGGGAGACGGGGTATCCCCCACCAACCGGCGCTGCCCCGGCCCTGTCTCTACATCAGACCCATCTCAGACAGGAGGTGGTGGTATTTCTTTCACCCGCCTGCAGTTTGGCAGTTCTTCGAAGAGAAATGCTCTTGGATTCATTTAAAAGTCTAAGCAGGGACAGCACAAATTATTAGTGTCTGAAATATTTATAAAGTCTCCTGTTTGCCATGGCATAGGAGGTGATAGACCACAAATAAAGGAAAACTGTGGCTGCTCTACTCTCAGGAATGAGGAGGACGGGAGAGGATGTCGTCTCCCCATGGCCTGGCCGGGTGAGCTGCTCCCCGCGGGGCTCCAGCTGACTTCTGGCTACCGCAGCCTGGGCGCCTCTGCCCCGAAGCTGAAGGTCCAGGGAAACTGCGGTGCAGGCTCACAGGCATGAATACTGGGCTGGAGGAGGGATGGAGGGCTGATGGGAACCCTCTCCTGAACTTCTGATACGTTAAAGTGATTTCCAAAATGAAAGTATCACGTAGCATAAATGTGTGATGAGCAGATACTAGAAAAGCAGGCGCAAGAACCTGCTCTTGGCCTTTGAGGCCCAGAGCCCAGAGTGACAAGGATTCTCAAGTGGCTGTGGCTCCTGAGGTCATTTTCCTTGATCTTCTGCCACTGAAATGTAGTTAGAAAAAAGGCGTTTGTCCCTGGTTTGGGAGTCGTTGGCTCGGCTTCTGCCATCTGTGCACACGTGGGTGTGTGTTGGTTCGTTCTCTCGCCCTCATGCTCATCCACTAACTTGCCAGCACTGCGCTGTACGTAGAAGACACCGCAACTGGCAGGCGCTGTTACTGATCTACTAAAAGACGAGGCTTTGCTTAAGTTTAGCCTCCACTGATGCCACCAGGAGCTCTGTAGAGCTGTCCCACTTCCTGGGAAACACCTGGGTTTTTATGCCCTTCCGTTACTCGGTCATGGGCTACAGGACACGCCGGGGTGAGGGTGCGACTTCTTAGCATTTGCAGGGAAGGCGGCGCTTGCTTGTTAGCGGTGGACGGCTCTTAGCTGCAGTGCGGACGGCAGCATTCCCAGCAGCATGGGGCTGATGCGTGGGCCTCTTGGAGGATGACCTCAGCACACTGGAGCTTTACCTCAGTGGCCAGTCTGCGATTCCCACCTCCTTGCTATCAGTCGCCACCTGAGGACAGAGTGGCCTAGGCTCTTTACCCTCCACAGTTACCAAAGGCCTCTGTCAGGGTAGGCCGCTCTAGAGAGCTGCAGCCTACAGACCAAGCCCTTAGGCACTAAGACCCGCTGCAGGAAGGCAGAAGTTGGCGAGATATTTTCCCTGAAAACAGGAAGTATGGAGAAATTATGTGTGTGAGGGGCATCGATTTTGTCTTTAAGAGGTGCCCTGGGCCAACCAAACTTGTCCCCAGCACAGTGTAGGCCAGGGGATGACTCTGGAGTGAGGGTGCTACTGGCTTGGAGCCTACCTGGCTTCTGCTCGGTCTGTCCTTGTTTCCTTCATTCCGCAGGTGTTCACTGAGCGTCTGCAGCATGCCTGGCATCATGATGGGTACGGGGTGTACCAGAGATGAATGAATAAAAAGTTCCTTGATTCTTTGGAGTTTATACAAGGAGTGGTGGGATTTGGAGTAAATATTTAAATAAAAATTTTTACAGGCTATACGTTGCCACAAATCCCCCTCGAAATACTTTGTTCCTTTGACTGCACCTGTCATGTTATTCTTGCCCCTTTCGGAAGGAGTTCCAGACTCCTGTCTGTCTTTAAGCAGTGTGATGAAAAGTGCAGTGAGTAGTATGGGCAAGGGCCGTGCACTGGAGGGCTTGCTTGTTAAAGCATCGCAGCATGTCCTCACCCGGCACCTAGCAAATGCTGGCTCTTCCCCAAAGTCAAAGTGACCGTGAAAGGAAAACATTTTGAATCCATGTAGGACAGGAAAGCAGCCACGATGGCACCACTAAGGACTCTCACAAAAGAGGACTTCCAGAACTCCCTCAGAAAGGGGCAAAAGTGAGGGCCTAAGTGTGTTCCAAGCGAGGGGGAATATTTGGATGAGGATTAATGACAATGGGTCGTTTAGAAAAATCAATTTATCAAAACACTAGTCACTAGATTTTGATCACACTTTATTCTCAGTGCATGTGTGGTGGGTAGGTGGGGACCAGTTAAATAAATAAAAAAGTTATGACTAATGTGATGGGGAAGGAACCCTTCTACGATTTTTAATTGACACATGATAACTGTACGTATTTATAGGATACAGTGTGGTGTTTTGATGTATGTGTACAAAATGTAAAAATCAAATCAGAGCAATTAGCATTTCTGTCATGTCAGGCATTTATCATTTCTTTGTGTTGAAAACATTCAAAATCCCCCTTTCTAGTACTTTTGAAAGAGACAATCAATTATTGTCAAGTAGTTGCCCTACAGTGTTTAGAATACTAGAACTTATTCCTCCTGTCTGACTGTATTTTTGTTCCAGATCAACAATCTCACCCTCCTCCGTGTGGAGATATTTTTGATGGGGGCCTAGGGGAGACTCTGGCATCTCCATGTCATAAATGGGGAAACTGAGGCTTGAGGGCCTGAGGTACCTTCTGATAGGAAGGGGTCCCTTTGGTGAACCCCCAAGCCGTGCTCTGGTTTTATCCCTTGAGCCCACGCAGAGCAGACCCCTCCCTTCTCCTCTCCCTGGAGTCACTCTGTGATGAGGAGGCTGTGACCCTGACCCTCCTGTCCTTACCCAGACTCTTTGGGACATAAAGCAGCCTTGATACGAGCTGGAACGCAGAGCTGTGGGTGAGTGTCCCCCTGGCAGGGGTCAGCGTCCAGGCCAGTGGAGCGGTGCTGCGAACTGAGATTTGTTTGTGCCCCCCACCCCTCGCTTCTCATACCTCATTGCCCTGAGCCTCAGTTTTCTTTTCTGTTGTTGCCCGTGTATCAGTTGTCTCCACCTCCTGGCACGAGGGAAAGGTGAAGAATGCTAATGTCCAGCACTCGGTGGGGACTCACAGAGCAGGGGAGGGGGACAGCCACTCCTCCTAGAGATTCTGTCCACCCTCTGAAGAGTGATGGACACAGGGGATACAGGCCCCTCATCCTGCAGCCCAGTGTGGCCCTGAGTCAGGGCTGGGGACAGGGCGAGACCGTGTTTGGACCCTGGACCCAGACTGCCAAAGCCAATTAGGGAAGCGGGACTGGCGGCGACCTCTGGCACAGGGCAGACCCAGGCAGTGGCCAGCAGAGGGGCCACCTCGTGTTGACCTTAAACCCGAGCTCTCCTGCCCACATCTGCAGCTAAATAAACCAAGTAAATCATGCTGGCAGATAGATAATTAAATAATTATCAGGCACTTAATAACAAGGAGTGGGTGTTCTGGATTACCATATTAGACAGTGTCTTTGAGGACTAATTGCTGCATTACATCAGAGTTACTCATTCATTATTCTTGTCATTTCGGGTGATAATTTGCACTTTAGGAGACAGCGACAATTTTAGCAGGCAATTAGAGATGTGTCAGGCCTGGCCCCGTGAGTTACTGTCACAATTATTGCCTTCTTTCCAGTGTCCTCATTTGCAGCCATGTATTTAAGGGGATTTGGGTAATTCTGGGTCCGGGCAAAACAACCAACCCACAGAATGGTAGTAGGGTCGAGGACACAGCAGCCACCAGCGTGGGGACAAGGAAGGGGTGGCTCTGAGCAGCAGCATGCAGACCAGGCCAGCGGGAGGAGCCGAACTCCAGAGCCACCTCCAGTCCCCCAAAATGGAGTCTATCCACCAGGGAGTTTCCACATCGCCTGGTCTCTTCTCACTCGCCCCCCCCCCCCGAGTCTTTGCTGTGCACTCTTCCCAGGTCTCTGGGAAGAAGGAGAGAAAAAGGGGAGAGAAAGAAGAACAGAGAGGGAGGAATGAAAGAGAAGAAGTAAGGAAGATGTATGTATGATTTGTTTTTTTCTTGCATTTACAGCATTGTGGCGGCTTGAGGCCTTCCAGATAGAGGGGGTGGCCTGCTCCACCCCCTTCAGGGTTGGCTTATTCCTAAAGATGTAGGAGCAAATGTCTCTGAGCCTGTCTTTGATAAGGCAACTCGTTCATCCCTGTCCACAAGGACATCGCCTTGTATCCACCTCCACCTGCCTCTTTTTATGAGGCCCTTTCAGTCCAAAAACCACCCATCCAACCCTGCATCGGGCCCAGGAGCCAGACACCTGGAGGCCACCTCTATGAGCCACAGTCCACTGACAAGAGTCAAATGGCCGACCCTAAGCATGCCTGCCCCGGCCCGGTCCCGCCACTCCTTCCTGCAGAGGAACCCATGGTGGTTCTGTTCCCTGCGGTCCCCTCACTTCCCGCACCCCTGCCAGGTGCAGACGCTCCCCTGTATCATGGGAACCTTGAGTCACAAGCCATCTTTTGGATGGCGGGCCTTGGCTGCTCTGCCGGGCTGGGCAGCCGGAAGTGAAGATGAAATCCTGAGTTCAGTCTGAAACCGGAAGAGGAGAGGAGAAAGTAGAATCATGGGAGGAAAGAAAAGAGGAAGGAGAAGAGAGAAACAAGGAGGGAGAGGGAATGAGAGAAAGAAACATTTGAAAGGAGAGAAAAGAGGATTGGAGCAAAGAGAAGAGGAAAGAGAGATCATTGTGGAGATGGAGGAAAATGAAAAGAGGGAGAGAGAAGAGAAGTGGGGGAGGCAGATGGAGGTGGGGCGGGAAGATGTAGGAGGCAGGAGGCCTGAACATCTTCTTGGCACCCTCCATTTTTTCACTGCTAGGAGTGTTTACTTCACCAATCCAGGGTTGGCTCATTTAGCTGACGCTGACTTCCTTGACCCTGGGCGGCTCGAGAACAGACATGATGAATCAGAACAGGCCCTACAAAAATAGTCTTGACTGGCTACATAATGAGAATCAGGAAAAATAAAGCACCGTTAAACACAAATGCAAAACTTCACCATGAGGGCAGATTATGGTCTCGACCCATCTACTTCTCAGCTCTGTCCTTAGCAATTAGACAAGAAGAGACTGAGGCAGCTAGATCGCTTCGGCACCTAATTAGTCCTGCAGATGCCTGCCTCTGGGAGGGAGGACGGCCATCCATGGGCGTGTGGGGACATGGGGACACGGGGACATGTAGTCTAGCTCCCTCAAAAGCAGCCACACTCCGCACTCAGAGCAAGGGTTTCTGCCACTTGTCGACTATGGGCAGGTCCCTTCCATCTCTGAAATCTTCGTTTTCTCATCTCAGAGTTCAGCGGTCTCTGCTGAGGATCAACAACATGAAATCTGTAAAGAATTCAGCAGATACTGAGCTGGAGCGAGTGCCTATTAGCAAGTGAAGGCCACTGTTTTTATTGCTATTAAAGTTTTATTTTAAAATTGATTTTATTATACACTTTACATACAAATTGTGATCACAATCCACATTGAGAATTTGTATCAGTATGTGACATCACTTAATTCTTGTTTTCCCCATTCCTCTGCACCCCCAAATCCCTCACCCTCTCTCTATATAAGTTCTGTTCTCTCTTTTTAATCAAATTTTTTCCTTTTCCTTCTTTACTTACCCTTACCCTCCTTCTCCCTTTGAATATTTTCTTACTATTTGTGTTGCTCTCCCAATGTCTTTGATGTGGACCCACCATCTCCCTGCTCCTGTGGGCTCTGGTTCCTGCTGGTGTTGGGACTGAGGCTGCTGCCTTGCCTGTGTTCCCCTGGGGCTTATGTCCTGTCCCCCACATCATGAGTCCACGCTCTGTGACAAGTGCTACCGGCATCATCTTAAACATTAGATTTGGAGAAAAATAAGCCATCAGCAGGTGAAAGTGGGTGGAGATGATGAATTTAAGGGCCTATATGTAAAGATACAGGTATACGTGTCTAGTTACATCACACATACTACATATGCATAGATAGCTGCGCACACTAACTGGAGTTAATTAGATTAAAACCTCGGTGAATTCGGCAGGCTCAGATTACTACAATGGCCAGAACTGTAGGAAATACAGTAGTTTGGAAGAGAATAAATCCAGCCAATTACAGATTTATGTCAACACCTGCAGTTACCGCAGTTTTACAATAATCATTGATCAATCAAAGTTTTATAACAAAACTATAATTTTCACATATTCCATGGGTGCAGAAAAGTTTCCTCATTTTGCTGAATTCCCAGAATTCCATCCTGTAAATCTCTCTTTCCACAATATCAAGGAGATTATAAGAATGCCATGTGAGATTTGCTTATGGTTTAACCACAGCTGTGAATGATTTATAATTAAGGCCAAATCTAAAACAAAACATGATTAAAGTCAAAACCTGCTGTAAATTGGCATGGTTTGCTTAAACCAGGTATCCAGACCTGATGATAGCATTTGCTTGTGGTAACCAAGGAGACAGTTGACACCAGAGGAGACACTTATGATTAAGGGATGCCATGGAAATCACTGGGAAGTCCCCAGTGACATCGGCCAGCAGAGTGACAGGCCTGACTTTACATGTCATTGTCAGAGGTAGAGTGCTCAGTGAAGGTTTCCAGAGGCGGGTCAGCCACAGCCAGATGTTGGGAATCCACCCTGCTCACCACCAGCCCCGGTCCTCACTGCTGTTAGCTGAACACATTATTAAGATAAGCTCAACCACTAGAGTCATTTGTGAACTTGTGCTTATTGAGCACGTAATACATGCAAAGTTTGGGTGGGGAGTATAGTGGTTAACAACAAAGCGAACATCCTCATGCTCCGGAGTGCAGGGGCGTGCTCCACCTTCAGGGAGTGTTAGATGGCTCAGTGAGGGTAGGAAAGATGGTATGCTGTCTGAGAGTGAGGGGGAAGCTGGGAGGGCCCGTATAAACTGCAGTGATGGGAGGAGGTTGTGGGTGCAGGACTGAGCAGGGACGTCTAGGAGAGAGCTTCCCGGGAAGTTCAGTCTGTGCAGGGGCCACGAGAGACCTCAGCAAGTGTGAACACCAGCCTCGGATCCGACTGACCGAGTGAGGGAAGCGCGGGTAACAGAACCAGGTGCAAACAGGACTGTGAGGACTGTGCCCTTCCCAGGGACAGGGAGGCTCCTCGGGGTGCCGAGCTGGGTGGGGTCTGATCGGACTGATGCTGTACATTGTCTGGGGGCTGTGGAGGAGCCACTGAAGAGGGCAGGAGTGAGACAGAGGTTTTCCTGCCATCCAGGTCGAAAGGAAACTGGCTCTGACCAGCGGGTCCTGGAGGAGGTGGGAAGGGACAGTGTGCTCTGTGTAGGGCTGCGGCCAGGATTGACTGACAGATTTGGTGTTGGAGGAGAGCAGGAGAGAGAAGAGAAGGTTGAGCGCTGGATTCCAGGCCTGAGAAGCCAGGTGAACTATGGTGGCCAATTCTGTAGCTCAGGGCAACCTTGGAGAGGGTGTGGCATGGCTGATGAGCTCGCGCAGTTTGAGAGGGTCTGGGAGGGTCTGGACAGCTGAGGCAATGGGTGGGTACATGTGAGTCTAGGGTTAGGGCGAGGGGTAAAGCCAGGGAGAAACTATTGCAGAGCATCGGCTCAAGGATAGTTTTAAGCTGTGAGATCACCAGGAACCGAGGACAGGGATTGCTTGTGGCTGAGGCCTGGAATCTGTGCCATCTGGACATTGGAGGAAAGATGCGTCCAACAGCAGGCCTCATGCAAGAGCGACTGACACAAGGGAACGTCCAAAGAGAGCATGAGGTGTCCCGAGAGAGAAAATCCCAAGCCGGAAGCCATGGACTGTGTCAACCCCACCCGAAGGTCGGGCAAGACGGCTTTGGAAACATGGTTGTCACGGGTGAGTTGGAGATCAAAAATTTTGTTTTCCTGGACAACAGTGACCCATTTCATCCATGTTCCAAGAATCAGTGGCGTCACCATTGCTGGGGTTCTCGGTGCCATCCCTGAAGATCATCGTCCATCACAGCACAGCTACCTCGGCCTCAGCACGCAAGGGGCATCGTAGGTCACAGGGCAATGCATAGGGGGTCAGTTCTTTGACCAACTGGCTGAATATTCTCATCTATTTACTAGTAGTTTCCTCTTTTCTGCTTTGGCAGCCACTTAGGGACAGTGTTTTGAGGTGAGAAATCTACTTGTGGCTTCCTCTTATTTTTTATTCTCGTTTCCCTCTCTCTCTGGTTGCCTTTTCTATTTTGCTTTAATCCTCTTCTAATGCGTAGAGCCTGACTAACTTGGTATTGGTCGTGTGTCTTTACTGTGAATTTCTTTGGAGCCATAGGGGGGTGGGAGTATAACAAACGCCTAATGTTATGACTACTGTACAGACGCCCCTGGGCCTTGTTTAAGAAGCTGAGTATGCCCTGATGGAGAGGGAAGTGGCCTGGGCACAGAGCCAGGAGATATTTATTCTGGTTATAGTTCCGCCATTAAGAAGCTGTGTGACCCCTGTAAATCAGCTCCCCTCTCTGAACCTTGGCTTCCTTGAGTGTCCCGTGTGGGGGTCACACTTGCTCAGGACTGGCGGGCATGCAGCATGCAAGGATTAGGCATCCCTGAATTACACACTAGGCATCACTAGTCAGCAAGCCCCTCTTGGATACCGATTCTAGAGCAGATAGCAGAATCCTTCTTTTTTTTTTTTTTTTTTTTTTTGAGACAGGGTCTCACTTTGTAGTTCCGGCTGGCCCTGAGCTCACTATGGTACCCAGGCAAGCCGCCACGAACTCAGCAATCCTCCTGTCCCTGCAGCAGAATCCTTCTTAACACAGCTACGAGTTGAAAAGACGAGATAGGCGAGGCCTGGTTACAAGGCAGGACTAAACATCTTAGGGTGGCAGGAGGGAGACTTGGCCGGTGGGATATCTTGTCTACAAACTCAAATATTAGTGGAATTTGGAGAGCTGTTCTGTGGCCCCCCACATGAAATTCAGAAGTGGGGGGTGGGCGTGGGAGGGCTGTATAATAATTGTAACATGCACCTGTGTTTTCTGGCAGTGCCATCCATTAAGAAAGACATTCAGGCCACATCCTCCGTCTGTTTAAACTGAGAGTCTGGGCTCCTAAAAAGCGTCACTTCATACGAAAGTCTGAATGAGTATTCTTGGGAACAGTAATTTGTCTTCTTTTGAAAAATTTCTCTAATCCTTACAACATTTTTATTGATGTTTTTCTTCTCAAATAGACATAAGGATACAACCTAATATTTTTTTCAATCATCTTTAAGAAACCTTGGGGGGGGCAACTCTGTTTTTAAAGGGGAAACTGATAAACTTTTAATTCATTACCCAGTCGCAAAGAACTCTCTGTCATGAAGCATAACTGGGTATAGTTATGACTATATTCTTTGTCCAGGATTCGTCGAACCTCCAATTCTATGATTCACACCCTAAGATTGTCCTCGTGCTCTCCTCCCCGTATCCCTAGGAGGCAGCTGACCGTGTTATTTCTGTTATCACTGAGAAAACGGAGGCTTGGGTAGGGAACATGGTGAGACCAAAGCATTTCCCAAGACTATCCTTTAGATCTCTGTGATGTATAATATTCTAACCAAAAAATTCTTCCAAAATTCTGGTTCCCTTCCTTTCTTCTGAGAACCTCAATGCAAAATGGAAGCCCTCAACAGAGGCTCCACGGACTGGCTTCTCTCTCAGGAAAAGTGATGTTTTCTACCCATTTCTTCATTGAATCCCCTTCCATCCTGGAGGTGAACACACTCATCTCTCTCATGGAGAAAAGAAAACAAAGGCTTTGGAGGGTTACCTTGATGCGGTCATGACCTTGACCATGACCTTGCTGTGGTCATGCTTTTGAACTTGGGCGTGACTCCAGTTTCTCTCCTCCAAGATAAACTGCCTGTCAGGATGAATGATCCATCCTCACACACCCCTCCTTTTCAGAAATAAAAACCAAGGGACAAGATGATTTTGGGGATTTCCAAATGTAGCTCCTCTTTTACAATTCAGATGCCAGGATGCTGGGGTTGGCAGGAGGGAGACTTGGCCAGCGGGAAGACGTGGTGTCAGATGGCTATTTGTGCTTGAAGAGCTGGTCTCCTGTAGCCAGTGACCAGGGCCGTCCCAGGCTCTGCAGTGTGTTTGGGGATCCACTCTGGGCCAGGAACTGTGGACAGCAGTAGTTTCTGAGGAGCAGGGAGGCAATGAAGGGAGGAATGAGTGAATGATCCCTGTCTGTCCTCACTCGGCGCTGTCAGAACAAACCCGTGCATCTCTGACGTGCTGTGTCTTTCAGCAGCCCCATTTAGGACATCAAGCTCCGGACACGGGCTGTCACCCCTCCCCCAGGTCCGCCTTTAGAGCCTCATCCAGCCAATTCGCTGCAGCAACAGGAAACGGCTGACAACAGGCTTCTTTCTGTTTCCTAGGAAAGCCTTTATTTTGCTTTGTTCTACTCTTGAAAGTGAGTACGCACATGATTGTCAAAAAGGCTATTCTCCTTTCAGTGTGTCAGGGACAAGGGACCCTGAGCAGAAAAGCCAGAGCTGTGTGGGGAAGGGAGGAAACACCTCAGGGAAGCAGCTGCTGGCATCTGGCCGTCCCTGCTGCGTGACCCTGGGCTCCTCACTGCTGCCGGACCTCGGCCATCATTATAATCAAGGAGGCTGGCTCACCGGCCACTCAGTCTCCTCCGGTGCAGAAACACACCTTTGGGGGTGAGTCTGCGGACAACATTTTGCCGGGAGCAGGAGCTGATTGCATCTCTGCTGGTCAGTTTGGAAAACCACCCACAGCTGGTCCTTTCCTGAGTGGCTACTCTAAAAGAGAGGGAGGAGAGAAGCTGTTGAGACTCTGACTTCGAGATTTAGGGGAGGAAGGGGTGATGCAACGTGTCTGAGAAGAAAGACTCCAAGATAATGAGGAATGGCATCAGCTTTCCCCAGGCTGTGTTTGGTTCTAGAAGCAAAAGCAAAAATAAAATGGGAGGGGGGTGTGAGAAGAGGCCTTGATTTGAGAGCTGTAAGGAAGCTCCTATGTCAGTTGGCTAAGTGTCACCTTCTCCTGTGTCTTGGGGTGTGGGCGACAGCTTGCACATCCAAATGAGGGGTGCCACGGATGCCCTGGCCCCTTAAGATGGATTTTGGGGTTAGGGGAGTGGGCTGAGGACTGCCCTGGTGCAGAAGGGATGGTAACATTAGCTTTGGCAAGTTAATTAGGGTTCAGGAGTCCAGCCTGCAAGCAGGAGCGAGGCTGGATTTGCATAAAGTCCATTTGCATAATGTCCTTCACAAATTGTGCAGCCAGAAGGCTGCGGGGGAGGGGCAGAGGGGAGGTGGGGATTGCCTGAGGCGGAGGCAGCCAAGGGGGGAAGGGCGAAGCTCAGGACCCAGCGTGGGCCCCTCTCTATGACAGTGCCCTCTATCCCCAATATTGCCACCAGGAGTGACTCCCTCCCAGCCCCTGATCCCACACCACAACCGTTGGCATCCAGGTGCCTGTAGATTAGAGGTCTCTGGCCCCAAACCTTTCTAGGACTCTCCTCTGCACAGGCGATTCATTTTCAACAGTGTCTCCTCATGGATGAGGCCCTTTGACTACGCTTTCACCTGACCTCCGTCCTAAGCAATGACTCTTGGGGCCCTTGGGGCGTCTGCTGCCTTTGGTCCTGGAATAAAGGCATTCCTTCATGACACTCTTCCTCATACTTCCAAAATTCCAAGTGCTGCACTCCTGGGGCATCCAATGCTCTACGTCCTCCTCAAGTGGACTGCAAGCCCCCTTTCTTGTGGCAGGGGGAACATTCGGCCGCCTCAGTTCCAGAACTTTAGTTGAGTGATGATGGCTGGAGGAGGGTCTCTTCCCCATGGGTCTGTGAGCTCTCCTGGGAGGCACTGGTTCGCACCACCCTAGTGCAGCTGGGCAGGTGGGTATTGGAAGATAGTGGGCACCCGACCAGCCCTGCTCCTTCAACTTCCTGAAATGAATCTAATGACCCCGTTAGATTTCTCTGGTTCTTTCTCTGTCCTAATCATTGATTGGCCTGTCCTGGGTTGGAGACCGCACAGGGTGAGAAGGTGACTGGGAGGGTATGATGGGCTCTGACCAGGGAGCTTCTGGGAGCAGGATGCTACGGCGGACGAAGGAGAAAGGGGAGGGCAAAGGGCATGCGTCAAGCATGGGGTGTGGGAAGATGCAGGGAGAAACTGAGATGCTGGAAGGGGTGGCATGGGCTACAGCTAGAGATGTGACATGTACCAAAGAGGGTAAAACACATGGGCAGGATGGGCAGGATGGGCAGGTAGGTGTTTGAAGGAGTGGGTACTAGGAATTGAATGCAGATATTTGCAAACCTCTGAAAGTTTTTTTTTTTTTTTGAGACAGGGTCTCGCTTTGTAGTTCAGGCTGGCCCTCAGCTTACTATGTAGCCCAAGCTAGCCTGGAACTCAGCAATCCTCCTGCCTCTGCCTCCCGAGTGCTGGGATTATAGGTGTGAGCCACTACATCCGGTATTGTTGTGTGTGGTTACCCGGGATCTAAGCAGGGACCTTGAGCTTGCTAGACAGGTGCTGAACCCACTGAGCTAAATCTCTGGCCCCTCTGAAGGTTTTCAAAAAAAAAATTTTTTTTTTTTTTATTTTTTTGAGTCAGGGTCTCACTTTGTAGTTCAGGCTGGCCCTGAACTCACCATGTAGCCCAGGCTGGCCTCGAACTCACAGCAGTCCTCCTCCCTCTGCCTTCCAAGTGCTGGGATTATAGGTGTGAGATACCACGCCCAACTAAAGGTTTGTAATCTAAGAGAAGAAAGAAGAAAGTTGTTATCTTTGAACATCTACCAAGTGCCAGTATTCAGGTGATTTTGTTCAAGGACCAGGCACAGTAGGTCTGCATTATTTTCCTAGTTGGGAAGAGCCTACAGGGTCAAGTCCTAAGATCTCATAGCCAGGGTGGTGAAGCAGGAATTGGGATAGACTTCATTTTCCAAATCCTAAATTGCCTTTGAATATAATCTATATTTAAGAAAAGTATGTAGAAGGGAAGGGAAAGAGGAGAGAAGCAGGCAGGACAGAGGCAGAGAGAAAGACAGTGAAGAGGGTAGGCATGGAGAGAAAAGAGGGGAGTAAGAGAAGAAGAGAAGGTGGAGAGAGGAAAGCAAAGAAATAGAGGGGAAAGCTGGGGATAAGAGGAAGAGATCACAGGTCACAGTGACCTTGGACAACAATAAGGATGCTTCCTGCTCTAAGGCAGAGTTGTTGGGTAGAACCTTCTGGGAGCTTGTAGATCATCAGTCTAACACACTTGATACTAACTACATATAGCTATTGTTCATCTGAAATGAAGCTGTGCATTTAAGGAACTGGATTTTGTAGTATTTAATTTTAAATTTGTATGATCATAAGAAGGCAGTGCTATGGCCTCAGATGGAACTTTAAGGACCACTGTCTTCGTTCTGTCTGGCTAATGTGGACATCTTCAGGTCCTTCTAGGCCTTCAGTCTTCCAATGAGGTGTGTCTGATGGATCTCTTCCACCTATTCCTGGACATCCCACCCCCACTGAGGTTTAATTTTAGCTCATTCTCTCTCAAGGACAAAGTATATATTTTTATTTTAATTTATGTCTCCTGAACCATTTCCAAGTTTTACTTTTAGAACCTGTCAATATTAGTGACATGTGGCATTTTAGGTACTTTTCTGCTGGTGGGGCCTAAATTTATTGTCATTTTATGTCACTCGGCAAAATGCACAAAATGCCAGAAGTGTTATAAACAGGAACGATTTATGTTCGGGTTGGGGAGAGGTTAAGAGAATGAATATAATCAATTTTTTTTTTCAGAGACTTTTATGTAAGTGTGCAGGCCGGCAGGCACACATTTGACACCCGGTGGGAAATATTTTCCGAGCAACCAAAGACAGCAGATTGTCCAATTACTGCTCCTGGTCATGTGCAAGGATATAGCTCCTGGTCTCAGCTGCCCAGCTTGGGGCCATGCACATAGTAGGTGTTCAGTTAAACTTGGCTGGAGAAAGAGAAAGAGATGTAAATGGGAATTCTAAAGGCTTTTCTCTTCCACTCCCACCAGTTTGGTCTTTTCAGACCATATTACTCCATTGCTTGAAGACTCAAAATACACACCCTAGTTATCTCTGAGTGCTTCATAGACTTGCTTTTGCACTGGACTTCCTGCTCCTGGGAGTGCCCCTCCCTCATCTTCACCTGGCTGTTCTTCAGCCCAAGCTCCTCTGTCCCCCTATAATCACCATGGAGACTCGATTGTCCCCTCTTTGGGACATCTCTTGTCCCTTCTGAGGTTTGTTTGAAAAATAAAGTGAATCTTTACAGTTTTAAAAATGATTACAGTAAAGGACACATTACCATTAATTTCCTTCAAAATGTTCCTTTTTAACTAAAAACACATCCCATTGTTCCTGGCATTTTCGAAGCACTTCTGGAAGGGAGTACCATTAATGCTGGCCAGACTGGCTCAATGCCCCGACCGAGTCCATTCAAAATGTTTCGACTTTGAGGAAGCCTCAGAAGCTTTCAGTGTCCGATCTGGTGAAGAAGGTGGAGGAGAACG